>UFQX01001015.1:140569-250494 GCA_900497675.1 Arapaima gigas
AAAAAAAAAAAAAAAAAAAAAAAAAAAAAAAAAAAAAAAAAAATACAACTAGGATCACGCTTCTGTACATAACTCAACTTTTTCAGAAATGCAACCATTATGTCAAATCAATACATGTTAAAAACAGATGTCCCTCATTTGTTCACCAGTTCACTCCTGTAAAAAGATCATATGAAGCTATAATGAATTTTTAAAATACTTTAAAATATTAAAATTTAAATATTAACTTCACATTGAAAAGAACGTAAAACATTACCTTCAAAAACTCCTATTCAGTGCAGACTGTTCATTCACAGATTCATCCCATCAATACATTTCTGATCAACATTATTGGCACCCTTGCATTTTAGGTATATTATTTACAATAGTTCCTTAAAAAACAAAGGCAGTGAAACAGCTTTGGGCTACATACACTGATTTTGGTTGATACAGAGCACCATAAGATAAAACAGTTACAATTAAAAAAAGGACAGGTGGAAATAGTATAAAATTGAGAAGTTGCCATGACAATTAATGGCATCCTTTTAATCAATTCAATATCTGACTAGAAGAACTAGATTCTCATTGCAGTGAAATCACTCACCTCCGATAAACTGAATACCCACATGACATGTAATAAAGTATGAATGATGGCTTTAATCCTTAAAAAGATAACTTCCATTTTATTTCTTTTTGATAATGGTGTAGAGAGCTGTCCACAACCATTGGAAAAACATAATTCTCAAGGGTTACAAGGGCCACCTCCAAAACCATCCTTGCTTCCACCATCAATGTTGTGCTGTTTCTGTATTTATCAAGAAACTCCCAGGATATGGCCAGAAGAGGAAAACTGACCAAAGAAGTCTTTGAAGGTTTTTGTGAACTGTTGGTGTAGAAAAAAGGCCACACAAACATCCAAAGAGCTTAATGGTGATCTGGAGTGACGGTTTCAATCCATACCATGCAGTGCAGAAGGGCTTTATGAGCAAAACCTAAGAAGGACCCCAATACTAAAAGACAAGTCACAAGAAAGCATGACTGATCTTTGCCCAAATCTTCTGTGAAAATGTTGTGTACTGATGAAACCAAAATAGAGCTCTTTGAAAACGTAAACCAGCAGATTGCCTATAAACAATGAAATGAAGCTCATAAGAAAAAGATCACCTGACCTAGTTATATGTGGTGGAGGTTCCATAATGTGAGAAGACTGCTTTGCTCCCTCTGGTACTGGAGGCCTTGAACATATTAGAACAATCATGAAATTGCAGGATTTCTAAAGGATTTTAGAGTAAGATGGGCTACCCAGTGTCAGAAAACTAGGTATAGGTTGAAGATCATAGATCCTCCAGCAGGACAATGATACAAAACAATGGTTTTATAGGAAAAATGGCTAAACTGGCTAAAAATAAGTCCTGATCTCAATCTGATTGAAAACCTCTGAAAAAAGTTGAAATCTGCTATTGGTAAAAGGAAACCTGCGAACATTCAAGAGCTAGAACAAACCGCAACTAGATGGAGAGAAACTACCAGCAGAAAGGTACAGGATACTTATAGATGGCTACAAGACGTATTGGGAAGCTGTCATTGTCAATGATTGTTGTGCAGCCAAGGATTAAGAAAGGGTGGTTTTAATCCTGTCCAGATTGTATCTTCTTTTTCTTCTGTTAAACTACATGAAAGTTGCAAAGACATCTTATTTGTTGTATAACTGTAGCCACCCTATTAAAATATTCTGATCATCAAAAGTTGGTAAACATCCAGTTATTTCTGAAGATATTGTACATGATACACCCCTAACGCGAGGGTGCCAATATTGTTGCCCAGAACTGCATGTGCAACATTCATCATCCTATTGATCACCAACGCTCAGCACACCAGACTAAACACTGTGGAAGTGATTTGAATTAAAGTAGCCCAACACTCCTATTTGGCTACTCTTTACTAACAACTCACATCTGTATGCTGAAGCAATAGCTCCATTCAATACATCTTTTAAACAAACAAGAAAATACAAATGAACCCAATGTGAAATGTTCATATGTTTTTGAAAATCTGTTTTAAAAAAAAAGTTAAGATTAAGGCGGTACCCGAGGGGTCGATCGGGGTCAACCACATCCTGACCGCACCCCACCACCGAACGGGAACTTTACAGAAAGGCACCTTTGCACCCTGATAAGCTCCATCAGCAGACAGCGGGCCGGCCCAGGTCCAGGACCGCGCACGTGGGCCACGTGGTCGGTGGTCCCGTGCGCCGCATTATTGTCTTTCCTAGTCCGACGCCGCTGGTCTGGCCACCGGTACCGCCCTACGATCCCAGGAAGAGTAATTACTCACTGTCGCAGCGATGGGGTCGCGCTGTTTTCACCAGCAGAACCGATCAAACGGGTCCACTGAAGCGACACGAAGGGCAGGGAGACGCGTGCAAACGCAGCCCGAAATATATTTCTCACTGGAACTCATCAGTTATGGCGTGTCGACTAAAAGGAAACTTTCCTTTTTCGCATTGCAAACAAGTGTATCATGTTTGCGCTTTTGAACCCGGGTAAAGTGTTTCGGTGCGTTTATCATAGCCTTGCCAAAGCACTCGATATAAAACGCGTGTGAGAGCCATGTGGAGAACAGAATGTAGTTAAAATAGTGATCAGCCACCCGCTTGTTCCGCCGTCTCCGATCTCGGTCAGTCCACTTCGAACGCGTCGAGTGTCCGCAGCCCAGCCAATTTTGAGCCATCTGATTGGTCACCAACGCTAAAGGTAACTAACAGGAGGAATCTTATTGGTCTGCGCGGCTGTCAGTCAGACGCCGAAGCGGGGCCCTTTCTCCCTAGGCCTGCACGCGCCAAGAGCGCCGCCCGTCGTGCGACGGCGCGGGAACGCGGCATGAGCTCGCGGGTTGCCGCCAACTTACCAGGAAACTCGCCGAATAACGCGTGCCAGTAAACAGGGATAATACCATTTTAGCGGAATACAGTACCAATAGGCTGAAGGTTCGTAACCCTATAAGAGCAATGCATTTGCTGCAAACGCACGCGGTAGCCCTCATGCCTGGTGTTACTGACGCGTCACCGCCTTGATCTTCATCATCTTACCGGCGCAGAATCCACGCTGGAAACTCACAATAAGAAACGAGAATCGCGCACCCCGATGATGCCCAATGAAACATCAGTCACCTGGTTTATGATTATGTTCCGTGTAGATGATGAAAGAGGCCGCGGTTCGCCCAGGGTCTCGGCGAACGGTGCGCGGCCACCCGTCCCTCCGTGTTGCGAGCCCACGCACGCACTTTATTTTCCCGTCTGTTTGGGAAAGAACGTCGCCGGCGCCGTCTGCGCATGTGCGCCCACTCACAGGGCCCGCCAGCGCAAGGGGATGGGGTAGCTATCGGTGACGACCGTATGCGCACGCGCAATTTTGCACTGTTCGTCTACCACCAAGTGGCGCTAAAATGTCCGTAACCACTTTTGGCATAGGCGTTGGTGACATCATTTATTGGCGCTTTTTTGCATGACAAGCCAATGCATATCTGTTGTTTTTCATTGATCTGCCGTTTTAAAGTGGTATTATTCCGATACTTTTACAGCAATTCTGTTGTAATACGTGGTACCAGAAGCCTACATTTAAAATTAAACAGGATCAGCCGAAGAAGATTATAGGGTGTTAGTAATGGGCTGCTACTTGACTTAGGAAAAATAGCATTCACTTGTCGTATTCAATTCAATTATCAATTATTGCAGATCGTTAGAGGACCGTATAGGAGGCTATGTGGGTTCTGGGATAATACAAACCACTGGTTTAAGAATTTACTAAGATGATGACGTTAAGAATTCAGAATACTAGAACATGTAAAATTTATCGACCTTATTTTAGCAATTTCTCAAGGACCTTCATCTAAAAGTTTACACTGTTACACATTTTGACAACGATTAAATCACTGCTCGACACTTATTAGCCACTAGAGGGGGTAACACGTGTACTCAATTTCATTCATTCGTATAAAGGTTCACTAATCATGGGGCTCTTGAATTAACTACTGGCAGTCCCGTCATTTAAAAATGCCATATTTTAAAGTGCATTCAATCTGTCAAGGTCAAGTATCGTTTAGTTACTCATTAGATGTTTTAAATCGAAGTGACTTACAAAATAAAATTCTTGCACCAGAAACAGAGAATTTTACTTATTTTCAAAAAATCACACTTTGATTTTCTTCCTGGGCAGCAAAGTTACATCCTTTCAATTACAAACGAATGAATCCTTCATTTTACACATCTGTATTCTTTTAAAAGTGACAACACTTTACAGATTGCATTGCCCAGATTTTCTAGACGAATACACTACTGTGGAATAAAAAGCTTTTTGAAAAATACGTTCTTCAATTTCTTACCATTATACCATATTTGAATGAAATTCTCACTTTAAAATACTTAAATTCTGACAGGAGTACAGTGGGCAGGGCATCCAGCTGTGAACAGATGCAGGTTTTACTAAATTCATTAAATTATTCAATATAACAATCACTCCACATAGGGAGGAATATATACATGCAAGAGTAGAAAAAAATTCCACATTAAGTCAAGGTTTAACAGCTGGAATTCTGCATTAAGCAAACATTTTAAATACCTAACAAGATGGACTCCATTTATACAGAATTTAAAGACACATACTGACACACCAAGTGGTGCTTCAGAGGAACCTGAAAACTGCAAATTTTCGAACTAAATATGTAGTTATTTGAACATTTGTAAAAACCCAACAAGGCTTTTTGTTGAATTTGTGGGGTGGAGATTGCTGGTTACTTTTAAGTTTATTGCTACAAATACCATTTACATCTCTTTATTTCACAAATTTTAGCTGGTGTGGGTGGATGAGTGGGGGGTTTAATGTTTAGAAGATGGAAGTAATGGTGTGAGTGATGATCTTCCCTTCTTCACCCACAACAGTATTCTGCAAGAAACATAAAAACACAATCTCCTACATAAACAAAAACATCAGGGGGAGACTGACAAACAAGCATCAAATGTGAATTGTCACCATCTGCCACATGGAAGGAACATTAACATAACAAAATGAACACAATATTAGTTATTCTTCGCTGTAGGAATTCTACCTTCCCATCCACTTACTTTCCGCAGCTAAGTCGGGTACAAACGTCCTCAGAGTAACTTGGAACTGAACAATCAGGGTGTCAGAAAACACAGGGTCAAGGAGGAATTATGCGTAGGGACAAGTTCTTTCCACAGGGCAGTTTCTGTTTCTTTTCCCTTCAATAACAAGACTAGAAGTGTTTCTCCCCAGTATGGTATGTTGGTTTGCTCAGTCAAATTATTTTAAAACCAGAGATACCAGATTAACAAAAAAAAGCAAAAAAAAATGTAACTTGTGTTTGAAATGACATGGTAAAGGTCACAAAGTCACCAGGCAAGGCAGAAACATCATCATAAAGCGCATTTTTATCATCTGTACATAATTCCAAATTAGTCTAGCAGAGATTAGGAATGAAGCTGGGAACATATGTGGGCAGCTACATTTTTTTCAATATTTCTTAAATGTGATATTGATTCATATGGAAATACAAATAAATCATTCAGTGTATCACAGAGTATGTGTAGGTTGAGAAACTGTTCAGAGTTGAGGAGATGAAGTCCATTTCCAGTATTCACAACAATTTCTAGATGGAAATATTAAATAGTAATCAGTACTCCTGATACTATAGCACAAATGTATTTGTGATATATGTGTGATACTGTTGTTTTGGGATTTTGCAGCATCACATTTCTGCTAACATGGAGGAGACACCATTCCCACACCACTCTAGACAACCCCCTTCATGAAGCTGGTATCCAAGTGGATGATAAGCAGTCTCAGGAAGGCCATCTCCTTGCGTGTGTTCTCAAAGATAACCCGGGGGTCATCAGACTGGCACCGCAGGCAGTTGGGTGCCATCACCATAGCCAAGTTGTTCACATCCATCTTGGTCTTGCTCACATTTGCTGGCTGGGCAAAGATCTGTAATGAATACCAACCAAAAAAATGATTATAAATCACAATGTGAGGGTGTTTTTCCTCTTTCTCTTCTGTATGGAAGTACACATGGCCATTTATACACACAGTTTGGCAAAAAAAACATGGTTGCGACTTAGTATATAAAGCACCTAGATAAGGTCTAGTGGTCCAGTTATTGTTTGAATGAACATTAGAATGGACAAGATGTATCATTTAAGTGGCTTTGAACACAGATTGATCATTGATGCCTGTCACATTGGTTCCACTTTTTCAGAAGCAGATGACCTTGTGGGATTTTTGCACATTTATAGTTCCACAAAAATGAGTGTCCTTACTTTACTGTAGAAGCTTGTACTCTCCCACATCTCAAACCAATAGAGCATCTTTGGGATGAGGTAGAATGTGAGATTAGCAGAATGAATATGCCATCAAAATATCAACAAAAACAGCAACACTGACAAGCCACCAGGGACAAAACCTTATGAAAGCAAATCCAGCACCTTGTTGCTGAATCTACAGTATGCTATTCTAGAGTTAAAAGAGGATCCACAAAAAAGACCCACAACGTTTGCATTTTTGCTCTAATCGTGTGATTTTTGGTCACTATAATTGATAGAATTCTAAATTTCTCATTGTAAGGACAACAAAGATTACCAGATTTTCGTTTCATTGTGCTCTCAGAAGGGGAAAAGATTAAAAGTAGAGTCTGCTGAAAAAGGTACAGCCGAAACTACACAACCAAAGAAAGTTGCTGTGGACACATTGGATATTTTGACAAACCCGAAAGAATTGGGGCTATGGCCACCCAGTCCGCTACCATCCACATGAACACAGACTTGTTAGAATACTTGAGAAATTGATCATGTCAGACGAACCGTATGGAAGCCAAAGATAGACACCATTGGTCTTCAGCTCAGGAAATCAAATTCTCTAAGTTATTTGACCCCGTGGATAAACTAAAGACTCATTTCGCCAAGGTGGAAGGTAGGATTTCTAAACTAGAGGACTCAGTGGGTTCAAAAACCATTTTAATACCTGCTCTGGAGCTGAAGGCAGAGCTGCAACAAATAAAACTGGAGGAAATGGATTTTGCTGCAATAATCAGAAAATAGTCGGTCTGCTTGAGAATGCCAAAGGATAATGTTTCTCTGTAACATTCTGCAGGATTAACTACACTCTTGGATTAGATTGTTGCCTGATTTTGCTTCTATTCTACTTTGCACTCCAGACCCAAACGACTGTCCAAAGACCATCCTGATTTGGTTTTTGTGCTTTTCTGACACAGACAACAGAAAGTCATTGCGAAGAAATGCAACATTACCTTTAAAGACTTCTGTCTTCAACTCTACCTCGATCTGCCACTTCAAAGCTTTGAAACAGGAAATCTACCAGGGTTTTACTTTTTTAGCCCAAATTAGATGTCTGTGTGAAGGGAAGATCCAAGTGTTTGACTGCACAGCATCTACCACCACTTTCCTGGCTGGTCAAAGGACTGACATTGAGAGTGGTTCATTGATTATTACAAGTACTAAACTTATTTTTGTTCGGATCTTATAGGATTAAATTATATGTTTGGTTGTTTTAATTGTATTATATACTTTTACTGTTCCCTGTTAGTAATCCTACTGTGTTTTTATATGTTCTTACCCCATCATTTACCTCATTACTTAATCAGTTTCTATTTCCGCTTTGGCAGAAGAGGCACAACCAGGGATGTCTAGTTAGGAGTTAGTTAGGAGGTGTCATCCCTGCTTGTCACCCATAAATATAGTTAACTGACTCTACGGGTGGAGAATTATTACAGGTCTTTATATTTTAGTTTGGCATTTTGTCTCATGGTCTCTCTCTCCCTTCTAAAGCAGTTATGTGATCTATGCTGAGTTGACCCCAGTGCAACAGACAAATGTGTTTATATATAATATTTTACTAAAATGAAACTGGATAGTTTATCTTTAATATTGCACTAAAGTTTTAGTCTCATTATTTTTCTTTAATAATAATTTAATAACTTATGATCATTCTCCTGATTGGTCTATATTTATTCTTCCCACATATTTTAGACTAAAAAGAAATTATATATCGTAGTGCTTTTTTTCCATTTTTGAGCATTCTACTGTGATGGTCTTTATTCAAACCTTCCTCTCTGTATGGGTGATCAAAATGACAAACTCTTCTTTGTTGGCTAAAGTTAAAATTTGATCTGTATACCTCATAGGAACTATGCACACTTCTTTAGGACTGTTGTTCTTCATCACTTTTGGAGTTAGTGCAATTAATAAAACTATTATTTCTATATTTTCTTGCTCTTGGCTCTAAGTGTCTGTGACCCAGTGTTGCTGTTGATGTAATAAAAAAGCATAATTTGAGGTATTTTTCTGACCTGATACTTTGTAACTTTTACCTACATAGATTTTTGAATGAACTCTGACTTGAGTATTACTTTTGACTATGCAGTGTACCTTTGTCAATCTGACTTGACTGTTCTGAACTGAAGAGATTCACCCAAAAAGATAGGATCCTGCTAAACAGGTGTATCTAATAATGTGGCTGGTGAGTGCATGGCCCTGTGCGACAAATTATTCACTTAAATTTTTTTCTGTCATATTTACATTATATGTTCAGTCAGACTAGTACCATGGTACCACATTCCTTCACCTGAACAATATTTTTATTTTCTTTCACCACCACAAAACCTGCAGAAGATTCATGTGCACTCCCCAAAAATGTCTCAAATTCTACTGTGTTTTTCATAAACTGAATGAAAGAGAAAACTTGCTGTAAACACTGGCATATAAGGACCAGAAAAGATAATTATGTTTAAATAGGACCGCGGCCTTTAAACCAAATGCTAGTGGGACTCAGGGGCACAACTGAACATAGACATTAACTGCCAAAACAAGACATTAATGTGGTGAGTTTAGACTGGAAAAAACAATACTGTTTTTGTGCAGAATGATCATTAACAGAATACTGATAGTACAGTAGACCAGCATTGATCGTATCCTACACCCTATCTTAACCCTTTCACCTTCACTCTGGCCTCCACCTTTTACACCTGTGCCTGACATTAATGTTTTGTGTGTAAATACAGCCTACAGATGGTGCTGTGGTTTGAACTGTTGCCTGCCACTCAAACAAGCCAAGTTTGAATTCCATCTCCTGCTCCCAGTCTGAACTGATACAGTAAAAATACCCTGCTATAAATCAGTGTAAGTCACTTTATCAGAGAAATTAATAAATAAAAATAAACCTGTAGAAAATGGATGAAGTAACAGAGCACAAGGCGGTTGAGCTCTGGCAGGGACTGCACCACACCGATGGCCACTGTAGGGTCCTCACAGTTACTGATGCACTGCTGGTAGAATTTTGGAGTTATGAGTGGCTCCTCCAGCTCACGGTACCACAGCTTCAGCAGAGAGGCTTTGGGGAAACAGACACAAATGTTCCTATTTTACAAAAAATTCTTTAAAAAGTAGTTTGTACTGCACACGCTGTTTCAGAGTTGATCATTTGAGGGTTGCCTTGTACCACGTGTCATTTATGGTTTTTCCATTGGCTAACGAGATATATCCCACATCTGACTGGTGTTCAGTTTTATAGGGCGGAGCCTAATGAAGGCAGCCTAAAGTACAACAAACCCATCTGCTGAGGGTGCCAACACACTGCAGATGTTGTACCCTGGGTTACACAACTGAGTTGGCATTAGTGATACACAGCAGAAAAGCAGCTGTGAGCACAGCCAATGAGTTGGTTGAATAATGACTCCTAAATAGCAGGAGGCATGTCCCTACCTGGGACACTGGGGTCTGACAGGTTCTCTGGCATTCTCCACTGTTCCACTTGAAGCTTCAGTGCATTCACCTCATCAATGTCTCCAGGCACCCTGAAGACCAAAGCATGGTATAAATAGTCAGACCAGTAGGTGCCACAGTGGCTCAGGAACCTGGACAATACATTTAATTTGTGTTTAAAAAAAAAGTAACACTTTATGACAAGCAACTGACTCAAGTCATTTAAAGACAAGATGCTTCAGTGAACATAACAGACAGAAACCCACACAAAATGCAGGAGGACAAGATTCCTTCCATTGTAATTTATTTCTAGTCACTCACCACAAATTCTCAATAAAAATGTAATAATAAACACCTTCCTCAATTTATCTCCTGATTAGGTTCTGTAAAAATTGTAGACTGTAAATTAAAAAATAGTTTACAAGACTTACTCTAGTATTGTCAATAACGCTAGGCTACATAAAAAATGTAACTAATATTAAATTACTGAAAATAAAAGTACATTCTTTCCAAACACTGTTGACTGTTCTATGCTGACTGTTGACCAGTTCATCCTGTAAGCATGGTTCATCTTCATCTTGTTATTTATCACCAACATTCAGGAACATCAGACCCAAACTGTAAACACTGTGGAGTGAGTTGAATTAATATGGTGACATTCTTTTTTGGTTTGGGTACTCTTTACTGCCATCTAGAGACTTGGAAAGAAACCCAAGTGACAACATTTGGGCTACAAACTGAAATGTTAGAAAATAGACCAAAAAATTCAATTAATAGCAAATAATCTAAACATTTTTATATATTTGAAAATTCACATTTGACATTCAAAGGAATGGGATGATGAGCAGGCAGTTTCATGAAAGCATTATTTATAAAAACAACCTTCTTTAAACGTGTAAAAATTCACTCTCACATTTGTGTTTGAATAATAGTCTTGACTGTATTGCCTTGGAAATGATGGGTTGAAACAATTTTGATATCCTCCACCTACAACTGCCCCATATGCTTAGCCCTCATACTCCAGTGGCCACACCCACCTGAAGATTCCCTCAGTTCGAGCCCCACCCAGTGCCAGCACATACTGGGACAGCTGCACCTGCACCCAGGGCAGCTGGCGGTCAGGGAACAGTTCACGCTGGCGCTCCATGACCTCTGGCAGGGAGCTGCCAAAGAGCAAGGGCATCTCAATGGCACTCCGGCAGTGGTCAATTTCTTCCAATGTGGGCTTGCGGAGACCCTGGGGGGATGAGGTATATGAGTTACTGTCAGTCATTCTGCCTTCTTTCTCCCAGTACACTCTGGTCTGCCCCATCACTAGCATGACTGCTTACCTTCTTTCCACCCATGAGAGTGACTCTCTGCAGCTTGCGGTAGCAGTATTTGGCATATGTGCTGATGGGCAAGCCTGCAGAGGAAAGGGCAAACCTGAGTGGTTCATAGCAAGTAGCAGAGGACACAGTGCTTAGAACTGATGCCTTTGGAGTTAAAGGAATGGGGTTCAAATCCCACCTCCTGGTGTAGTACCCTTGATCAAGGTACTTACCCTGAACTGACAGCAGAGTAAAAATGATCTTGTTGTATAAACAGATAGATCAGTGTAAGTACCCAAGCACAGAAAAGCACTTTGGAGAAAAGCACCAGCTAAATAAATTTTAAAAAACAGATTTGAAAACAGTTTTCAAAAACAGGAGGGACACTTTTAGGGGTTTAAGTTTTTTTTTTAAACCATATTTACAGAGTTGTTTACAATTCATAACTCTTTGCTTTTGTGGTTCTATATTTTTGAACTGACAGAGAGCCAGTTTACAGCGAACATCCTGCTAGAGATCTAAACCCACACTGGGAGGCTCTGAGCTTCTTAGGTCATGATTATTTATAATTAATTTCTGTGACACTTTTCCTCCAAAGTGGCGTTCCTGTTTCTGCATGATGGATGTCACAGTTGTCAATTTTGCTCTCATGAGGGAGTTTCCAGCAACTTCTCTTTAGACCATAGGAGGAGTAACAACACGCCACATGAACTCAAACTCACCCACATCCTCCTCCTCTGTGTTCTGTTTCCGTTTCTTCCTGGACTTCGAACTCTTTTTGTTCTTCACATCCTGCTGCTCAGCTGCATAATCTGTGGCTGAAGGGAGACAGCAAAAATAGATACATTATAAACAGAACCATGGTCCGGAGTTCCTAACATGGGACCAACACATCACTTCTTTCAGAAGAGTCTCTTTCTGGGGTGAGTTACCAGTAAACCAGGTATTAAAATAGAAATCAAATGTTTGCCTTTAGAAATTATTTAGCACAATGTGTTAATGAATTCACTGACTCCTAAACTTATAGAACTGGAAGCAGAAGTCTGTTCATAACTTGATTTGTTCATAAATCCAAGGTAACTTTTACTGCCAAGTCATAATCAAGACTTTATATTTAAAAATTTTTACTATCCTTGAGTTACACTTAAATTTAAACTAATTTAGTTCTGGACTAAACTGTTTGGTAGGCCTCTTAACTTACAAATTGGGACCATCACTGTTACCACTAAGACACAACAAGTAAAAGCAGTTTTATTTCCCACTTATGTTGTGTAAAAATCTCAGATATAGCCATAATAAATGTAAAAAAAAAAAAAACAGATTGTAGGACAAATTATTTTCATTAATCTCATATTACATTAAAATTAACTTAGAAATAAAAATACATTGTCTCCAAAAAATCTTATTCAGAGCTGACTGTTGACTGATTTATCAAACATTCCTCATCTTCATCACATTCTGCATTAACATGAACAAATATAACAGTTTTGTGCATACACATGCAGGGCATAATCACAATTCCACAGATACAATGTGTAGCCACTCAGTCCTCCTCACCGTCAGGTTCAGGATCAAGGTGTCGTTGGATGTAACCTTCCAAGTAGTGGCTGAACTTGGGTGAGGGTGCAAAGAAGCCCAGACAGATGGCCATAAGCTCCCAGCCAGCTGCCAGGCTGGAGGGCCGCAGGTTGTGGGTGGTCTGGCGCACCAGCTGCACATAGAGCTCGTCCCGCAGACCCGGCAATGCCCAGCACTTATTGACAAGCAACAGTGCAGCATGGCGTCGGTCTAGCCGCCCTGGCCTGTCCCCCATGTAGACCTGTACAAGGCGGAAGACATGGCAGGCCTCACGCTTGACTGCACGGTCACTAGTGATGAGCATAGGTGCCCGCAGCGAACTGCCACTCCAGGACAGTAGGCTGACCAAGGAGACCCGGCGGCGGAAAAGTCCACGCTTCTGCAGGTTCAGGTGTTGTGTGGCCCAGTCAGCCATGCCAGCGTTGGGATGCGGGGTGTCACCAGGGGAAGGGCATAGCCCCCCTCTTCCTTTTTGGGAATCTAGGCTTCCGGTTTGCTCTGTTGCACTTCCCCGTGGTTGGGTTTCCAGCAGCTTCTGAGAGTCCAGTGTCGCCCCCTGGACAAAAGGATGTGGGATGGGGAGACAGAAAGAGGAGCAGACATCAGGCTTTATGAAGAAAGGTGGCATGCAGTGCAGCAGGTATGGCTGCAGATTTAAACTCAATTCAGTGTTTGTAGAGTCTGCGTGTTTTCGGTTTATAACCACTACACCATCTTCTGTTTCCTATATAACTGTTTTCCTTATTGTTATCACAAAACAAGCTGTCACGAAAGTACACTAGATATCATACAAACCTATTTTTACACACCTATATAGCTGGGTCGAACCAGCATCACTTCTCCACCTGCCCTTACTCCTGCTGTCCAGCCAACACCATCTGTGTCTCAGCATCCTTTCTTCCTGCCCAGAGAGGACCGAATTCCGGAGCTGGGCTTCAGCCTAAAGGCATCCTATAGGGGGACATTCCGCCCTTGGACCAGTGCTCCAGCCCTGTGGTATCGGTCTCTAATGGCTCAGCCTATCAAATACTGCACTTAAACTATGTTTCAGTCCTGGGCATCATGACCGTGACGTCAGAAAGCAGCCTGTTTGTCAGTCAAGCAGTAAACTGTCATTCCAACCATATGATCAAGAGGTCAGTTCATTAACCAGAATTCTATTTAGGTCACTGAAGGATGCAACAAAAAACAACCACACAGACTTCTAATTTTATGATTGGACAATTTAAAAATATTCTAACACTTACACTTTCCAGTTTAATCACTATGAACTTTAATGTAAGTCAAAGAGATAATTTATTTGACCAAGGCTCAAAAGACATTATGGAGTTTTGAATAAAACAAGTTACAAACAGACTTTAGCAGCCTTAAGTGTTCACAAATGAAGGAGTCAGTGTATAAAGATTTTCAGCCCAGTGTTCTGTTCAGTGTTTGTAACTGTGTTGTTCCTTCCCTGTTCCGTGGTACGAGAGGTAAAAAAAGGTTTGTGCGCCGCCCTTCTGGAACTGAACTACCCATTATCCAGACCACAAATAGTGAGACAGGAAAGTTTGCGTTATCACTATGAATATCTTTCACTCTCGCCACCTTTTTCATTGCTGTTATCACAGCTTATGGTCCAACATCACCAGGCTCAAAACAGCTTCTTCACACAGGCTGTCAGACTGCTGAATTCCAAACAGTACAGGACTGATCACTACTGCCACGACCACCCCCCACTGTGTCATTACCACCATTAATATTGTCTGTTTGCATAGTGGTATCACGTACTGTGAAACCCACTTATCTTCATATCTTCATTTATCCACAGTACTGTGCAAAAGTCTTAGGCATGCAACTTCAATGTCTGTTGAGAAGTACAGGTAGATTCTTATCTACCATTAGGGAGTTTTTTGATTGCTCCCAAATTCATTCTGCAGCCTGAGAATGACCTCAAACACCCAATCTCAGCCATACAGAACTATCTTCAGCAAAAAGAAGGAATCCTGCAACAGATGGTATGGTCCCCACAGAGCCCTGATCTCAACATGATCAAGTCAGTCTGGGAGTACATACAGAGACAGTCAAAGACTGCAGAAGAACTGTGGCCAGTTCCTCAAAATGTTTGGAAGAACCAATCAACCTCTACCTTAAACTGCATGCAAGTTTGCATAAGAGAATTGATGCTGTTTTAAAGGCAACAGGTGGTCCCACCAAATATTGATTTGATTGAGGTTTTTTTTTGTCTACTGCACTTTTTAGAAGGTTAATAAGTATTCATGGCATTATTTTTAGAACCATCCTCACATTTTTCCCAGAGGTGCCTAAGACTTTTGCACAGTACTGTATTTATTTACCTAACCCTAGTAACTACCTCATTTTGATTCTTGTATTGTGTCATCATTTTGTCTGTTTAGTGTACTGTGCACCATGGTCCAGGAGAAATTACATTTTGTTCTCTCTTATACATCTGTATAAAGCTGAATGACAATAAAATGAACTTTCGCCCTTGAACAATTTTTTTCACTATTTGCATCTAAGGCAGTTGTAACTCAGTTGCCAAAATGTACATTTTTTGCAAACATTCTCAAATCTCCTCAAAGCTAATCAGAGAATGGGCCCTTGTTTCAATGCCTATGGTTTATAGACAAAAAACATCTACTGCAACACTGAGCTCCTCTCAAAGTGCAAGATGTCCTGCAGCAACAACACCTCAAGTACACCAAGAGGCCTTCAATTTTATCATAGTTCAAATGAACAGAAGGACAGGAGAATATCAGAAACAAACAGAATAAACATTAACAGAGTTGCCAAAAATGGATCACCAGGGAGGGGCAGCAGGGAAAGGTAGAGTCACCATCCTGGTATACACACACCTGAGAAGGTGAGCTGGGAGTATCCGGTGAGGACAGACTGATCTGACTGGTGGCACTCTTCTCCAGTGTGTCCACCTTCTCATGGGTGCGCTTGTGCCCCCCAGTGGCATCCACGGCAGGTGTGCATGCTGGGGACAGGTCACCATGGTGACATATTGGTGAGGCTCTGCCAGCAATGACTCCATCCTCTGGGGACGGGGTGGCAGCAAAGCCATGCAGGGAACAGGGTGGGGAGTAAGCCCTAGGGACAGGGTCTTCTGACAGCCCTGCCCCTAAGCTGGAGTGGCTTGCCCTCACCCGTATCTCTGCCATGAGCCTGTCATTGAGGACACCAAGCTCTCCTGCCCCTGCAGAGGCAGCCCGGTTGTGTGCCACCATAGGCCGCCGCCGGCTCTTCCTCCGCAGTCCAGGAGAGGGGCCTGTAGAGTACCCTGAATCCTGGTAGCTAAAGCCCACCCCCGGGGGACGTTCCTGGGAGACAAGGCTGCCCTGCCGACTGTGTCGACCCTCAGAACCCTTCAGCAAGGCAGCCTCCAGGGCCCTCCAGGATGGTCTTCCTGCCCTGACCACCTTCTTCTGCTCAGTCTGGCAATGTGTGGGTGTGGCCATGGCCGTGGCAATTGTTGCAACCGTAGGTGGAGACAGCTCCACATTGACCATGTGTCGAATGCATGCCCGCCCAGCAGGACTGTACTCTGATCTAACGGGGCTCCTCTCCCCAGGCCTGTCGAGACCCTTTTGCACGGGTCCGAGGAACATGGGTGTGGCCCCTTCAACTTCCATGTCTGCTGGGGGCTCATCATAGACAGGTGGCTCTTCTGGAGGCTCATCATAGGTAGGTGGGGCCTCAGTGCCACGGCAGGGCAATTCTGCCCTGGAGGTCACCACTCGGGATGTGTGCAGCCCGGGGCTAGGAAGGGAACTTGGTACATGACCTCTGATGCTGGGTGTTGAAGGCTGGAGGACTCGAGCCATGTCAACACAGGGGACCATATGACAGACTGCCAGGGGGGTGAAGGAGGGGGGACCAACTGCTATACTGCTGCTGCTGCTCCTGCGCTGGTGAAGGATTGGGGTGCTAGTGGCACCACCAGCCCGGCTCCTTCCCATGCTGTGCACCTTCACTGGCACATTTGTCTTTGAAACTGGAGCCAATTGATACCTCTGGGGGACATCTCTGAGAGAGAGAGAGAGAGAGAGAGAGAGAGAGAGAGAGAGAGAACTGAAAAACAGGCACTGAAATATTTCTATTTTTCAAGTGATTTGCAAGCATACAGCTCTAAACATACAAAACAAGAAAAATATTAATATGTGCAAAAAATTTGCTAAGACTATTTATTGTACATGTAGAAGCTTTTGCTTGGAAAATCTGCTTAATTGTTGATTTTAGCTACATTTTTATGTGATATTTAATATTCTTCAATGTCGTGATTTTAATAATTTCAATCACTTTTTCTAAGGGCGTAAATATTGTGTGGTTTTATATTCTGTCAAAAAAGAGGAATGAGTTTTGGTTTTCAAACAGCATTTTGTTATTTTATTACAGTCTTAAAAAGTACTTTCCAACTTTATCATTTTTAACAGGAGTGTGAGAATTTTGACATGCAGACTATGTTAAGAGTTTTGTCTATTTTGGCTGGTGTCCTTTACTAATTTGTAGCTGATTTTAAGTAATGAGTTAGTAAACATAAATAAATAAAATCCTGTATCTCTTCTTGTATGGATTCAAATGGGAAATATAAATTTCATCTAAATTAAGAATTGCTGTCCCAGATTGGAACTGTGTTAATGCTCTCAATCCACGCTGCCGAGAAAGAGGTTTGGTTTATAAACTGGCCGGGAAACAGGCACAGCCACACAGGGAACCTGCTTTGAGCAAATAATGCAAATGACACCCAGTTCTGATGTTTTTGTCCTGGACTTTCCTAAATTAAACACTTGAAGGATGGCTCTGGTTTTATCACATCTACAGTATTATACAGCAGGACATGGGATTTAAACCAAAGTGCTTTGACTGCAAAGCAGCAACTTTAACTACTATACCATTGGCTGCCCCTAGTTTTATTATTTTTGTATTGTAATAGTATAAGGAGCAGTACATTACGATTACCATTATCTTAAAACAATACTTAAAATAAATCCCGATCGCCATCCCGATCGATTGTCATGTGCAGAATTCCACCAGCCTAGCAGATTACAGCAGATTACACAAAAACCCCCTAGTCATCAGTGACCAATTAATACTCACTGCAGCCCACTGATGAATAAGCAGGCAGCTAAATGGAGGAAGACCTCCGTGTCAGAGAGATGATTCACACCAAGCAGCTCAGCATCCAGCAGAAGCCAGCTGTCCTCCAGAAAAATCTGTCCCCTCCCCTCCCCTCCTACACCCAGAGTCCTCAGTGCTGGCAAATGGTTTGACAATGGTTCTTGTCTATACAGCTGTCTGACAGCAAATGACAGCAGCTACTGTTGTTTCACGTTTTGTACAAACCAAAAACATTGCAGAGTTTTCTCTCATGCAAAACTGGAGAAACAAGAAATTCCCTTACAGAAAAGAACCTAATGTTTCAAACTGAAGGGCTTCAGTGTTTCACTTCCTGCTTGGGTACAAGCAGTTTGCTGCAGAAAAGCACCTTCTGGTCTCTGAAAAATCCCCAAGAGCCCCTCTGAGGCCTGGGTATAAACCCATGACTTCCATTCATACATTCATCATCAATAACTGTTTGTCCTGTGCAGAGTTGCAGTGGTCCAGAGTTTATCCTGCAGACATAGGGACATAGAGCATGAGGCAGGGTACAATCTGGCTGGGACATCACTCCACTGCAGGGCAACTACATGCAGTCATCCCCCCCACACACACACAGAATAATTTAGAGTGACCAAAACAGTTGAAACACACCTTTGGACTGTGGAAGGATGCCAGAACATCTGGAAAAAACCAATATAAACATGGACCGAACATGTAAACTTCACATACACCTCAAGACAACTAAGATTAATGTTCTTTTTTATTAATTAACAACATAACAGGTCACAGGAACAAAGACAGTAGACTGAGAAAATACAAATATGCAGAGACATAACTCAAGGGCAGAAGTTATAATATTTAGAAGGGGTGGGCATGTAGCACTGAGTAAACAATACCAAAAGGGCATCCAGATATAGTATTTTAAAATTAATCTGAATTACTGTGCATATCAAATGTCTGTTTGTCCAGTAGAAAAATTTGGACAAGCAGTTACTGAAAGTGAAAGTATCTGAAGACCATGTGTGCAATTGGACACGTGAGTCAGCTACATAGATGCAGAGGGACTTTCTGAGAAATGACTGCGAAGGAATAAAGGTCCTCTGCTGGACTTCCTTTATTCCAGTATATCTTTATAGGGCATTTACAGGGACATCTCAGCTGTGTTTTAAATGTTAGGTCCCTCCAGGCACTTTGATGTATTTATTCTGGGAATATGATAAACAAATTTATGAAGCACAATTCATTAAACTATAAATCTGTAAGAAACAGTGTGCTTTGTTCCCTTTTGCTTTCTTGTTGAACAACAGCCCAAATTCTTTTTGGACAGAGTTATAAAATGTGGGTGGATTACTCTTACATTGGCAAAGAATGTATTTTATTAACATGGTCTATACCTGAAGCTCCCACTATAAATGTGAGGTTAACCCAAGTATCTAACATTCTTCTACTAGGGAACATAACATTCAGTCTGCACCTAATAAATTCTGAAATATCTATTCACCCTTTTGGATCTCCTAAGATCACGGTATGGCCACTCTAATGTCTGGCTGAAAAGTTTTTCCGGCTTCCCCTTCAGGAATTCAGCTGCATCAATTAACCTCAGACTTGGAGTGGTCAGCAAATGTACCACAAAACCAAAGAGATAGCAGTAAAACTGTCATGTTACTAGAGGGTCACACTTTCTTGGCAGCTGAGACAGACATCTCTTTGCCACAAGATGACAACCAGTTCCATGGCAACAACCATGAAACTTGAAATTCAAAAGAGGAAGCCAAAATAATGGACAGAAGCCAAGCGGAAGTGCTCCTCAGGTAAACATTTTGAACAGGGAAGTGTGAATAAAAACTGCAGTAAAAGCCTTCTGGGGCAAAAACACTGAGTGAGAACTATACATATGACATACCTGTTTGTATACTAATCATTACTATTATAATTATTACTGTTATTATTGTTGTTGTTTTTATTATCGTTGTTATTGTTGTCACCATTAATATTTAAAATGGTGGACGTGAAGATATGGCTGCTAACAAGATAGAAATAATGATAAAAATTATAAATTTTTTTGACACTTTACTTACAGTGTGAGGTTTGTACAATGAGTAACATACCAATTTACCCATTTATACAGCAGAGGAATGTTTATAGTACCTTGGATGGTTTGGGGTGTTAGCAGTACCTCAGGGGGTTATGTGACTGGGGGTTTTTACGGTACCTCAGAGTATTTTTCTTGGTGGCACTCCCGTATGCTAGAGACCCGCTGGGGAGCTCTCTCCGGTTGATATCAAGATCTTGCAAGGGGGGTGGGGCAAATGGTCCATTCCTGGCTAAGGTCATGCAGCTTCCCCCTGAGGCCATGCCCTGGCCCACCCCTCCCACTGCCCCACTCGGACCACACCCATTGCGCTCCGCCTCAGAACTGAGCTTCACAGCCTGCAGCCGGGCCAGGGGTACAATGTCGCAGCCTCTTGGGCGGTGCCACACAGTGCGTTGGCCCGCTGGGTCGTAGTAGTAGAATCGGCCGCTGGCAACATCAAACAGCTCCCACCACTGTCGGCCGTCAGCAGGGCGGGGTATGGTTCCTGGTGGGGGATCCCAGCCACACTCCCCTGTGGACAAGTTCACATACATGCGCTGGCGAGTGCGTGGCTCCAGGATCTCGACCCAGTCTGACCTGTGGGAGGTGACAAGGTAGAGGGCAGAGTGAAGCGCCAACAAACAGCTGTAGTGCAGGAGCTGCTTCTAGATTAACACTACTTATATTTGCAGTACAGGTTTTTATAACAAATTCCTCCTCAGTGCTGACTGCTGACTGATTTCATCCCAAAAATGTGCAACATCTTGTTACTTATCACTAAGAACTGACACTAAGAAACATCAGACTTGATTTGTAAACACCACAGAAGTTATTTGAATTAATAGGACCCCTCAGACCCCTATTTAATTTGCCCTTTACTGTGATTTATCAGCTTAGTTATGTAAACTCCTTTTGACAGAAGTCAATTAAACTAAAAAGAATCACAAATTCAGAAACAGCAGAACCACCAATAAGCAGTCAGAAAAGGCTGGAAGAACAAATAAATGTAAGAAGATGACATGGATTAATAGTACAAATCTGAGGGGACAGTGTTGCTTAAAGAATGTGTAGTTGCTAGCTCTATGAGCAGTAGTGTGAGTTGCACCTCCCCACACCCCCACTGCCAGCCTTCTGTTTCCCCACAGTGGTCTCCCACCTCCTCCTGTGCCAGTCCTCCAGATCCCACCAAGACCTGGGCACAAGACCAGAGCCAGGCTACCGCCTGGAAGATGTCATGATCAGGTGGTGCTCATCAAACTGGCAGCCGTGCGCCCCCCACACACACACACACACACACACACACACACACACACACACACACACACACACACACACACACACACACACAATCTGAATAAAAGAATCCCTAACCACTTTGCAACTATGGCTGGTTAACTGAATTCTCAGTAAAAACAATTGCTTTAATAATCCTTTCCTCCAGTTGTAAATATAATATATAACCTCACAGCCCCCACTCATCAGCAAACATTAACCCTAACCTTGCTCTCTCCCAACCAAGCATTTTACCTGCTAAAGTGTTTACCATGTCTCCCCTCCTCATTTCTCTCTGTTGGCTTCCTGCAGCTGTCCATATGAAATGCCACACTCTGGTTATGGTCTACAAATGAAATGAACCCTGATACCTATAGGACCTGATCACTCCCTGATGTGCTCCGTGTCTGGGGTCCAAAATCAAAAGTCTGCAGGGTGTCAGGTTTGGCCCTCATTCTGGAGAAACAAGCTCCTTCTGTCCCTCAGAGCTGCAGAATCTCTCCAAGCATTCCAGAAGGGACTCAAACCCATCACTTTCATACCCATTCCACTCCTGAGCTCCTGATACCTACAATGAGTTCAACACCATCTGCTACAATAGTCTATGTATTTGCTCTTTGAATGTCACTTCTATAGGCAGCTACTTGAGGGATGCGAGCCAGCAACATCATGGTGTGTCTAAAGCATTTCATCTCTTGTTGATACATTTCCTCTCAGTTGTGTGTCATTTTGGAGAAAAGCTTCTAGGCATTTTATTTAATGAGACAAAATTCTGAACTAAAACCCCTGGTTTCTGTCTCACTAAACCTAATGGATGCAGAGCTGGCAAGAAGCCAAAACCAAAGTCGTCAAAATAATAAGAATCCTGCTATTAGTAGTGAACTGGTTGCTTAATTTCACCCAAATCAGGTCCTCAGATCAGAGCCCACAAGAATAAACTCCAGCTTGTTAGCAGCATTATTCCCCTTCTGCTGGCCCTTGGCACACCGTGTCCCACTCCAGGTCTCATTTTATGGGGATTGTATTCTGACTTCTGATTTAAGGTCATTGATCAGAGACCCATGGTTGGGGGTGTTTCTTGCCATTCCAATGAAAACAGTCACCAAAAAACATGGGTACAGCTTGCAGAAGGGGAGACTGTGGGACCGTGTTCTTGGCTTTGCTCCTCTGAGTCCCATATGACTGGTGCCGATCTTCCTGTGATCACCAGTGCCTTCAGCTCATGTGCAAATAACAGTTGCAGCAGAACTGGACCGTGGGAGGCATGGAGTAGAAACAGAGCTGGCACAGCTTCCTTCTTGCCTGTCAGTTGGACAGGAAAAGGAAACCAGAGCAGCGTGTATCACTTGGATTTCACACAACGG
Source organism: Arapaima gigas (assembly GCA_900497675.1). Classification (NCBI taxonomy): domain Eukaryota; kingdom Metazoa; phylum Chordata; class Actinopteri; order Osteoglossiformes; family Osteoglossidae; genus Arapaima; species Arapaima gigas. The sequence continues at coordinate 163,043 of UFQX01001015.1, forward strand.
ACCCTTCAGGGCTTTCAGCAACAGCAACAAATTTGGGTCACACAACCCGATTAAGCTGCTCACTGTCTTACTTTCTAGCGGCACGACTAGTGCAGATCCATACCCCCAAGCTGCAGTACCATCTGGTTCCCAAAGGAAGGGTCCAATCTGGACTGTACTGACACTGAACAGATTTCTGAACCACCCCCAGGTAGGGATTTGGCCTGGGCAGGGTGGTGGTGCCAAGGAGGGAGTTCAACCTGACATTTAGCAGTTATGAAAGCGAAAGGTACATTTTTTGGCAGCACTTATGCACAAACAAACATACACAGGTTGTAGCCCAACTCTCATGCCATCCATCTCAAGCTTCTGTTGAACCCCCTTTTGCCTTTGAGAACCGCACTGACTCAGGTCACGCTCCTCTGCTGCTAGCAAGGGGCTCTGCCCTCCTCTGATGCCCACATATCCATCATCAACCACCCATGCCAAGCCAGACTCTTCCCATTCTCCCATATCTCCCTCTCCTCCCCTACATCAAGATATTTATCTACAGCTTGTGGGAGATGCTTGTGGTCCTACATTTTTTTAGGGAACACACATTTTCTGTAGTAAAACAGACAGATCTTTTACAGTCCATGTGGGGTCCACACCCCAAAGTGCAATGGCTGAGCAAAGCAGAGAAGCTTAGCCATTAACCAAACTCAGTCCACATATATCCCCTTTTCAGTGGCTCCTCTCTGGTCATATGTATTCTTTCATAACAGAAGACTAAATGTTACCAGTGTGGCATTTAAGAGACTTCCCAGCTGAAGCCACATATCCGGTACCATCAGGAATTGAGTTAGACCAGAAACAAACTCTGGAACCAGTTCATTCTATCTTTCTCTCTTTTCCTCTCTCTCTCTATCACATATGCATGTGCACACACAGTCATACTGCTAGTCTTCGGTGTGGTCCATATCATTCTCATTTTCTGACACGACATAGTACTTTGTTCAAGGGTATTACAGCAACAGCAAGGGTCTGAATCCAGCACCTTCAGGTTACAAGGTGATGACCTCCCTAACCATTATGGCACCTGTTGCTCCATGATACATGAAAAAAGTAACTTTATATTGGTAACACGCATCCAACTGAGGCACATGGTACAAACACATGCTGCATTCTCACGTGGATGTTGGCTGTACTATTAGCAGAGCTCCACTGTATGGGCATCTTTCCTCCATTGGGAGGCACTGTACTTGCCAATTACAGCGGTGCCAGCTTTAAAGTAGTCAGGCACCTGCAAGCCACCAGATGCCCACATTGCACAATTCAGTCGAAGCATGAAAAGGACAGCTAATGGCCAAGGTGAGAACCGACAGTGAGCATATGGTGTGTCCATTCTGGTTCATGGTGTAAATGAGGCCGTTCAGGTGGTTTAAGGAGAAATTGCACTTTTTTCAGAGCACAAAAGCACAGATAGGTGTCTAAAGCAGAAGTTGCCATTTATTTTGGAACCTGCAACTGGCAAGTTGCATCCAATAGGCTACCAAGGAGAATGAGAGGGAGTAACAGAAGTGCAATGTACATTTGTATTTGGGCTAACATGCATCTCACACCCTCAAGTCTACTGCACTCCATAATCCCTATTCTCAAACCCCTCACATTCACCACCAGTCATTTCCGCTCTCCACTTGGACAACTCCTTTCAATTGTCGCCGTCGCGGTTTGCGGTAAGCTAAAAGTGGGTCCTTCCTTCTCCTGTGGTGGGCCGAGTGGAATAAACATGAGGCCTCATGCCAGGGATGAACCAGACAAAGCACAGTGCAGATACAGCATGGAGACATGGACCAATCACCTACAAAGAGGAAGGAACAGCAGATGAGAAGAGTCCAGGACCAAGAAATTGGGATTTGCTGAGAAGGTCCTGGTCTTGGTCTGAGTCTGCACAGGAACATCTGAACTCTGGATAGTGAAACTCATGCAATCAGCTCAGTAGGGAAAATGATAGAGAACCAGATTCCACATGGAGTGATGGAACTCTAAACCTGCCTGGTCTTCTTCTCTATTCTAAGTGGAGAGGTTCATCTCAATTAGTTAAAAACTGTATTAGAAATGAAGGACTGGGGACAGAAGCCTTTAAGGTCTCATAGGACAACAATTGTGTCACTTGTCCCCCCCCCAGCTTATTCACGAGTCCAAGCCAAAACCCATCCAAGCCACTACCTCAGTAGGAAATTCTAGTCACCAGAAGTGAAATCATGTCTTCTAGGGCCTGGCCAGGCCAAACACCATCTGTATTTGTTGTCAGAAATGAAGACACATGACCACACACCCTGAAACTGCCACGGTAGAGTCCATTCTAGCATTCAGGGAATGTCTCAAACTTTTAGAACTATTTTTCTCCTGATCTTCTGACAGCTGTGTAAGTCAGTCCAACACTATTTGCTATGATGTCTATGTGCCTGCTGTTTGAATGTCACTTTTATACATAGCTACTTGGCAGGTATGAAGCAGTGACCCGATGGTGGTATCAGAGAAGCTGTACTTTGACCATCCTGTGTTACATGCTGAAAATGCTGACCACTGTGCTACCAAATACAGCTTGAAAATATAAATAAAGATAAAAAAAGATGTAAGACTTTGAGTGATTAACCTCAATGGCCTCCACACTTCTCTTCTTTGATGACCTCACTCTGTCTCCAACAAGCTGAACCAGGTGCTCTGGACACTCTCCTCCAATCAAGAGACACGTTTCTCAAAGGGCTTTCAAAAGGAGAAGCCTTAAAGATAGGAACAGAGTCTTCTGGGGAATTCCATGGAAGTCTTGCTCATTGCAGCCACACAGCATAACACACAACCTTCACCTGAACCATTCTGAGAGTAACCTCACTTCCAGGTTTTAGCAAACTGTTGAACCTTTGAGTGATGTCCATCAATAGTTAACTTCCTCTTCCAAGTTTGTCTAAAATTGTTATACATTTTGAAAAGAACAATGTACAAAGAAATGTATTAAATGTACCAGTGTTTACACCTACCTGTTTGTTTAACATGATGAGAACTTGTTTTGTGATCAAGATCTTCAGTCCTACCAGTCAGACAACTCAGGGTGTGATGTCAGCGCAAACACTAAAGTGAACACAGACCTGGACAAGACGCCAACCTGCCAGCCACAGCGTGACCTTTAGAGTGCCACAGGAAGCACAGATGGAGGCGTGATTCTGCTGGACACTGAAGGATAGCCCTTGTCCTCCTCACAAAAGAACATTGATAGCAAGAACGGCAACCCACTGTCTGTCAGCCTCCCACTGGAGTTCTTGCCGAGTCGCTGGGTGTCCCGTGGGTCACTTCCTGTCTCCTATGTGTGACCTTATCATGAAAAATTGTGTACTATAATTCTGCACCCACAATAGAATCTTCTGGGAGGATTAATGTTTCAGAACCTGCTCTCAAGAGTGAATAAACACTGATTTAATGCACCACTTCAGAACAGTCCCCAAAAGGCTACAGATTCATCACTAAACCATTAGCATCTGTCTGTGTGCTCATATGACTTGTTCCATCAGTCCTTATGGACAACTGTGTTCAGAGCTCATCTAACCACTCAGGTGGAGGTGGTTCAGGTCAACTATCATACACTGATCTGTGGCCATGACACACAATGTGGACCCTCCTGGATGGCTGGACACCAGTAACCCCACTTCCACATCCCATCTCCCGTTAACAGACTGAGGAATGGTATCTCCCACATCTGTGGTTGCAAAGCTGCATATTTGTTTAACTGCATTGATATTATTTTATTATTGATAATTTTTTAATTTGTCACTTTGTCCAACATTATGATTGTACACTAAGCTACTTACACTGATTTACCCATTTATACCACTGGGTAATTTTACTGTATTAACTCAAGGTAAGTACCTTGCTCCTTTCGGGTCTAACCACTGTGCCATCTGCTGCCCAATGATGTAACCAGTGATTCGGGACACACAGGAGTGCATCAAAAGTGCAATAGTGCCATGTTTGCACTGCTGGTGGTGTATAAACAGAGAAAATTCAGTCACAAAGTCATAGCTACCATTTAGATGAAAAGTCCTTTTTTTGATTCCTTCACCGCAAAAGCAGAGATGAGACCCGAAGGAAGTATATTTACATTTTGATATATATTTATATCTGAGTGCACAAAGGGCCTTGGCAACTATAACAGGACACAAGTCAGAGTGACCGTGAGGACACAAAATGAATCCAATACACTTAAGCAAAAAACAGGCACATTTTGTCTCTGTTCCTGGTGGCCTGAGAAGAAACAGCACATTTGGAAATGAGAAAAGTGGTAGTTCAGAGCAAACCACAGACTGACAAACTGCGGCACAACTGTCCCCCACCGCAGTGTCACACCCCTCTTCAGCAACTGAGAGGCCTGAAGTGACAGTGATTTATCAATGTGGACTGATTTATTCACACTAACTGCTCCCCACCCTCAGGAGGGTCCTGGGAAAATGATATGAAAGTTTTTGGTCGTGTAGGGTTGGGTTTTTCACTGGGACTTATCATTAAAAAAAAAAAACTCATCACTTGCACTACATGATAGTTAATCTTATGCCCCAGAGGTTGTTCCACTTCATGTGCCTTGATGCATGGAACTCGAATTCAGAACCTCCTGTTCCACTTTGCAGCCACGAACTTAATGTGTTCTCCATTAAAGCAAGCTCAGTTTCGATACGCACTGTTCTTAGTGGTTTAAATCGCGCTGGGTTCATTACAGCGTCCCATCCGCACAACTAACCTCCCAGCTTCAGAGCTCATCAGAGGCTCAAACACACAGCTGTAAAATATACAGAACTGAAAAAACTCCAGAATTCCTCAGAGTAACCCATCAATTGAGACTTTGTGTCACGTTCACAAACATTCCAAATCTACTGACTGATTTGCACATAAACGACACAAACAAACAGGAGAGCATTTTAATAACCTATTTAATAACCTCGCGCAATTTCCATCGGGATTAAAGTTCTCGTCCACCTACCCATGTATCTATCTATCTATCACACGCGCTGACACTAATGTGTGCAAATTAACAATACTTAACATTAAATTTACATTTCATCAGTAGCAGAAATACTTCCGTTAATTATCAGTCGATAATTAAACTATACAGTTAAATGAACTTTAATAACAGAAGAGATTTTTACCACCACATTAACAATTAAACTGCAAATGATCATCAGAAACGAGTGTGATCCGAATGCACGCGCTGTAATAACTGGCGTGTATGAATACTTTAACGTGCTGTTTGTATTAGTACCGGCACTTTCATTTCAAAACCTCACTTGTCTTGACACAGTCGTCATTATTTGCATTAAATACCTCAGTATCTTACCTCGTTTCCGCCATCGTCCTCACATTGCACTAAACCAGCTCTTTCACAACTAATCTTGATTATTTTACTGTTTGATGGTGCGGCTTCTCGCGCGCGTCTGACAGCCTCGGGCTTCAGAACGACACTGAGGTTCGAAAGCGCGTCTCCGCCCCCAGAGGAGCCACTGAAACCATCAGCAGCTGCCAGCACCTTAGTCAGCACCTCCTATACCTCAGCCAGCATCTTCAACACCTCCAACAAGTATTTTCCATCAGTATCTCCAAGCTCTGTCTATAACCTGTATCTCCGGCAGTAGCATTTTTATCCTTCACCTCCATTGTCTACAACTCCTACTGCAAACCAGATCTCTAACCTGTTTCTCCAAAACAGCATCTTCAGGCCTCTTCAATGCACACCTTCAACATCTCCATCCTGCATGTCCAACAAGCACCTCCAGCCCACATCTTCAACCTGTATCTCCATCATATCCTAACATCTTCACCCAGTGTCTCCAACAATTCCAACACAATTATGTATACTTGTATTACCAAATCAATTTTATTTTTATAACAACAAATAAGTAAATCATAATTTTTCACCACATTGATGCCAACTGTACGGACCACCTCCTTGTGCGGTTCAATGATGGGTCAGGGGGTTGAATACTGTACTCTGCTGCACCCTAATACTGTACTGTATATTCCCCAAACTGATGGCAGCTGTTTGCCAACAGAGGGCAGCACAGCGTGACATGTGTGTTTCTCCCCAGCTCTAGCCGAACCACAGTCGTTTTCAGGCTAAAAAAAAAAGATTCGGGGAGTCATATACTCTGTGCTACACAAACCTGGACACTGGGTCTAGGCCCATACTCACTCGTCTATGCCTGTGTGATAGTGCCGTGTTACATGTTATCGAAATGCTACACAGCAGTCATACGTCGCTTAGACAAAAAGCGTCTGCTAATCGAGTCAATTTAAATGTGATGAGGGGAGCAGGGCCTGCGGCGCCACCCCCCGGCCAGAACTGGAAATGATTAAAATCTACACAGCTAACTGCGTAAAAGTGAACAGGTGGGCCATTGCAAAGCAGGTGTGGATTCTGAGCAGCTTCCCAAAAAATAACACATCATACAGGATCACAATTGGTCACTTCTCCCTAGGACCTCACAAACACATTTGTATATCATTATACATGATATATATATATATATATATATATATATATATATATATACACAACAAATTACCTTTGCACAGGTGTGGCATGACCAGTATGATCATAGTTTCAACAGTTGCATTCTGACTTTTTTCCTTACCTGATAAGAGCAGTACAGCTGATCCAACACCCACTCAGTGTTTATATATCTGTAAATACAGTTGACACGCACTCCTGGATTTTGATGTTTATTAATATTCACAAGTAAAAATTTTAGCCTGAATAGAAAGAAAAGATGAATTATTCATGTCCTAAAAGGGGGCTCATTTCCTCTTGAACTGAAATGCTCTGAACCAACAGCAGGGGGCTCAGCAGTTAGTGTCATCATCTTGTACATCTTGAGAGGACCCAGTTTCAAATTCAAAAAAGTATTTATTGCAGTTTCTCAGATATACTATTTATCAAATCAGATACTTAGATACATCAACATGTTTCAAAATAATTTTCAACATTTATATTAAAAGTACATAGAATTTATACATGTGTACTTTTATATACATACTTTCATATTATACTTGTAATATGCACAAAGTACATTTTTACATACTATGCTATACTTAAAAGAGAATAAGGTAATGTCTAGTAACATCAACAAAATTACCAGAAATAGTATGTTTTATATACAAGATGATTCAAAAATTGGTCACTTCCATACATTTATTACTCAGTTAAGATAAAACTCAGTTACTTTACAAATTGTACTCCAGACTACATGTTCATATAATACTTAGTAAGTAATAAATTTATGTGTTTAATTCTTTTTGACTCACCCTGTATAAAAAGGCAAATGACAAATAAGGCAAATATGAAACTTAAGGACTAATTCCTGCACTCCTGTTTTGTGTGTGGAAAAAAATTCCATTTTTTGTATAAAAATGGGTGACTTTCGAAACAGCTGACAGTTATAAACATCTCTAAAAACCCATAAAAAGTGCAGCAAATCAATTTTGAAATACATATGTGGCAGAATTACAGTAAATCAGGTACTGTTGCTTTAATGCTGTTGTTGTTGCTAATACTGTATACAGAAACAAACCTTCTATATGTATGTAACATGACACACAGCCCAACTAAACTGGCAAAAACATACAAAAATATTATTTATGGTAGACATGGGTGCATTGCTGCACTGAGATACTATAATTTCTGCCAGTTCCTGCACCGTACCACAGCACAGTGAGGACCAGCTAGTTAAACACAAAGCATTTTACTTTTAAAGAAATTTTTGTCACAATCTGTGTGAAAAATACCCACAATGATTTGGAGCTTCGACAGTGGTGCCCACCGTATAGAAAGAAGACTGTCAATTTGTCTGGTCCTGGGTGGGTAAAAATTGGGTAAGAATTCTGGTCCAAAACTTCATGTTTACTTGTAACTGACTTGACTCCACAGCACTTTGTGTCCTCTGTATTTTAAGGACAGATGCTGATTCAGGTTGAAGCCCATAATGGACAGTTCTGCAGGTGCCTCCAAGCTTCCTCCCCAGTGGTCCCTATAAAAATGGTGCTAAATGCAGTCTACCATTTAAAATATGAGGGCTGATAGGAGGGGTGTCTACTGGCCATCTAATTGGCTGAGGAAGACTTCCCACCACTGTGAGTGCCTCAACCTACAGGTCCTCAAACTGGCTGAGGCTCCAAGTGCAACTTGCGAAACTGTCCTGGCCACCAACAGTCATGTTAAAGGATTAGTGGAGAACACCTTTGCACCCTTGCAGACTTGTTCCCTAGTGAGTGAAAACAATGTCATTTCCTCACTGAGGCTTACTGCTGCCACTGGTTGGATGGAAGGTGTAACGGTAGCTGATATTGATGGTAGACTGGAGGCCACTGTCACTGGGATTCTGAGGTTGGTATCTTCATTTTCAGCCTCTTGTAATGGTGAAGTTGCCTGTTAAATACACACATACAGTTTCTTGGTTCTGTCCCTGATGTGGAATGAGCTCCCTGTGTCTTTCAGAGCTACCGAATCTTTCCCAAACTCTTTCAGATCCATTTCTCTCCTGACCTCCTGATAACTACATGAATAAGTCCAACACCATTGGGTAGTATTATCTGTGTATTTGCTGTTTGAATGGCACTTTTATGTATAGCCAGCTACTTGAAGGATGTGAACCAGCAACATGGTGGTACTTGACAAACAAGCTGTGCCTTGGTCATCCTGTGTCTGTCATTCCTCTTTTGTTGTTGCCCTTTTGTTTAACATCTGATAAATTAATAAATGTAAATAAATAAAATGTACCTGTACTCCTCAAAGCTGTTCTGCTGATTACCCCCTGGGAAGGAGATGACAGAAATAAGCCCCAAAAAGAGAAAACAAAGACTGAGTATCACACACAAATAAACCTGTCCAGAATGAGCCTGGCTCACCTGTGCGAGTTGAGATGTACATGCAGTATGAACAGGTGTGTGTACAATGGATGTAGATACAGTGTCTGAGGAGTCTGAACTTTCTAGACTTTGATGCTGTGTTTGAGTAACACTACAACCATGTCCAGATTGTCACGTGTTTGTGCACCTGTGTGGGTCTTTGCCACTCACCTGTACCCAGGTTACACTGCTGCTGCCCCCTACAGGTGCGTAGCTCCATCAGTTGGATGTGCAGCTGGTTGAGAATGTGCCGCTCCAGTGTGCCGATGGCATTCACAAGCTACCATGGATACAAAACAAATTAATAACATACTAATGAAAAAATAAACAAAATATAAATAATCCACTATGATGAAAAGTGAGGGGGACGTGGGATGGGTCTAACCTGGTGAGGGTCGGCAATGAGGTCAAAGTATTCCAGGAAGCCCGTGGCAAACTCGCAGAACAGGAAGTTGTGTGTGCTGTTCAAGGTCCTCAGGCACCAGTAGGTGTTGTTGTTGGCACTCGTGCAGGCGCAGAATGGCCCCACTGGGATAGGGGCGCACAAAGTGAAGGATAGCGTGTCATCCATGCGTGGTCAGACAAAAGCAGGTAGCCGTATATGAAAAATGAAAAATGTGCATAATTAGTCAGTCATATTTATTGTGTAGCGTTGCTTGTACTGAGGATTGGCACAGCAGGTCAGCAATGTGCAGTTACATAGTGGTGCAGTCCCTCACTTGTCCAAAAGGGGGCGGTCTGCCAGTGGTGGTTGTCGTGCGTGAAGCAGGTGAGACCAGGCATGCTGCAGGTGTCATTGTTGCGCAGACGTTTCAGCAGCTTGCGCAGCTTTTTTTTGTGCTTCTGTTCCCTCAAATGCCGCTGCTTCCTCTCCGCATCCTGCCACTTCCTGCCCATACAAGAAGTCCACCACTACCAATCACACACTGGTGTCTATTTTACTGTGTATTATAATATCTGGTATTGCCTGTGTCCCTAGCTGATGCAAGGAGGACTTTGGCAAAGAGCAAACACACCAAAAAAGCTACCGAACCAGATGGTATCCCTAGCCGTGTATTAAAGAAGTGAGTTAACAAAGTGGCAGAGGTTTTCACTGCCACTGAGAACACCATCTTGAACCTTGGTGCTTTGCAGGGCTGCGTGCTCAGCCCACTGCTGTTTACCCTTCTAACCCATGACTGTGTTGCCAAATACAACAGCAACCACATGATCACGTATGCTGATAACACCACAGCTGTGGGTTTCATCTCCAACAATAATGAATTAGCTTAGAGAGGGGAAGTGGACTGGCTCGTAGCCTGGTGCAAGGACAACAGTCGGTTTCTCAATGTCAACAAGCCTAAGGAGGTGACTGCTGAGTTCAGAAAGACTGAAGTTGCTCACACTCCTTTTTGTATTAGTGGATCAGCACAGTTTCAAGTTCGGGGAGTGCACACCACCAAGTCTCTCTCCTGGATTCAAAACATAACCCATCTGGTAAAAAAGGCACAACAGCGAGTCTGAAAAGAGCTGGACTAAATATGGTTACACGGTGCAAACATGTTCAGACAAAGTGAAACAGGCAGAAACAGCTGATAACAGCCATGCACATGCTTGTCTGGCTTCAAATAAACTCATAACAGTACACAATAGAGTTTATTATAATCAATAGTAGTATTTTTTTGACACTACACTGTATGGTACTGTATGATATTTATTCATACATTTTTAAAATTTATTTTGATTTTTATTTGTGTTTTGATTTTTTTATTATGGATAAGCATTGGCTAAAAATTCCTTATACCAAAAGTTTACATTCAGATACCAATATACAGGGATTAATTTTCAAAAGCTATTATAGCAAAAATTTGGGTATTGAGAGTTTGAATACTGAGGGACTGCTGATGAATAACAAATGATTTCCAGCTTATTTATTATTTTTATTTACTTGTTTTTTGAATTTGTTTTCAAAAATTTCTGCCAAAATGTAAAGGTGACCTGCATCTACCCTCCAGCAGTTAGCATTCAAGACCATCCAAACAGAATTACACTGTGGGGCCCCTTAACTCAACTCACTTCCACAGTATTTACACCTCCTGTCTGGTGTTCCTTAATATAAGATCAATAACAAGATGAGAAATATTGCACCAGTCATTTTAAATGAATCTTAAATTTAATGTATTTGAAAGTTAATAAAATGTAAATAAAAATCTTTGCTAGCATTTTCTTCTTTTTTACAACTATTCAACATTTTTAGAGAATGTAACCTGTAAATGTATTGAGGAACATCTATATTTCAAGTTTTATAGTGACTGTGACTTAGTAGTAAACTTAGTTTACAAAAAAAATGAGTTATGAGCAAATTTTTTGGTCACAACTGTGTTCAACTGTTAAGCAGTTTCAGCATCATTATCATAAATTGACAGTTAGACTGAATATTTTGCTCCACTGAACACATTACCTGTCACAGGGACATCCGCTGTACTGGTCCTGCTTCAAGACATCTTGTACCTCCTGAAGGTCCTTCACCTGCATCTGCAACATTTCCATCTGTGTGTGAAACAAAGGCACAGCAGTGTGACCCAGCCAGCAGTTTAATCATGCTTAAAATTATCAGTATGAAATCAGATAGTTGTTATGCATTAATCTAACCATGAAAGAGATTAAAAGAGAAAAAGACAGTATATGTAACAGAAAATTCATATTAAGAATGTAAGATGCCTGTAAATCAAAGTGAATAAAGAGAAAGAAGTTCTCACCTGGTTTGTGTGCACTTTTTGGTCCTTCCACGTCTGCAGTGACCTGTAAAGGAAACCATCACAGTGCATGGTGATATTTGTGAGGAGGGAGCACCTGCAGGTAAGTAGAACCACAGTATGGGACTCATTTTAATTTATTATTTTGCTCACACTTTTATCCAAAAGTAACTTTTGATGTGAGGTTTGTATTCTAACATAAGTACTCTGATTTACCCATCCAAACAGCTGGGCAGTTTTTACTGTATTGATTCAGAGTAAGTATCAAGGGTACTACAGTAGGAGGTGGGATTCAGACTCAAGTCCTTCAACTGCAGAGTGATGACACTAGTATCTACAGCACTACACCATCTGCTGACCTGATACAAAGGCTGTAGGACCTTCTTCAAGCCAGTTCTCAGCTGCTGGAAACCAGTTGCCTCTAAGTGCTCAACAGTGCTCCCTAAACTGAACGGACTGGAGATAGAAAACAACTGCCTTTCCACTGTACTGATTTCTTTGTGTTATGTCTGATTTCTTCCTTTTTCCATTTAGTAAAATAATAATTGCTGCCATACTTTGTTGCCACCTAACTGCTTGGGGAATAAAAACAGGTCCTGTTTGCTCCAGGGCAAATTGACATTTTTATACTATTGTACAGACTGAGGAGCCAGTGACTTGTCCACTCTTACACTGTTACACAAAAGCAATCCGGCACAAACACACACTGAGACTTTCAACCTGTGGGTGACTTTGAGGGGGGAGGGTCCCACAATGCTGCCTCTGGACCCAGTATCTTCATTCTTCTGCTCCCTCTCATTCCTGTGTGCCCTGGACCTGTGGGTGGACCAGCTCTGGTTCCAGGGGGTTGAGTGGAGCTGGAGGAGGGCTGTCTTTGACTTCAGCTCTGGGGGTGGGGGAGAAGACTAGATTGGTGCCTCTGATTAGATTGCTCATCAAGAGCTGTCATAGTTTTAAAATAAATATTGCATATGAAGATTTAAGAGCAGGTGAGGCTGGGGTTACTGCTGCCAACCTGAAGGATCTGGGATCAAATCCCTCTCCTGCTCTAGTACCCTTAATCAAGGTACTTACTGTAAACTTATACAGAAAACATTACCCTGCTGTATTTATGGGTAAACTAGTGTAATTTGCTTTGCTTTGGAATGAAAACTGGCGCCTAATCAAACAATACTAACACCAACGTTCCTGGTGAGAAAATTTCAATATTTAACATATGCCACTAGATGTCAGTAAAGGACAGTGGCAACATAAAAAATTATTTATTTGTACTTAAGTAATCCTAATTAAAAATGATTTGGGTGGGCGCAAAAAATGCATTCACAAAGAATAACTCCAATTAGAAAGTTTTTACTTTTGATTTCTGTGAAACTGGTGTACTTGGTGAAATCATGGTACAGTTCAGCCAGATGTACTGGTTGTCTGAATAAACTGACTGCAGTCAAGAGATGAATAAAGAAGAAGGAGGGAAGTGGGAGTTTTGTCATGTACTGGTGTCTTACCCTTCTCCTTCCATTGGGGAGTCCCTGGTTGCCTTAGGGGATCACAGTCACACCCCCTGGAGTCCCTGTTTGGGATGGCCTTGTCCACATTGTCTACTGCAGCACACCTGGAGAGTTGCAACAGCCCCATGGAATCCTCCACACATTGCCACTGCTGTAAGAGGATGTAGGTCCTGGTCAGTTTGCGTATTTGTGTGTGTGTGTGTGTGTGTGTGTGTGTGTATGTGTGTGTGTGTGTGTGTGTGTGTGTGTGTGTGTGTGTGTGTGTGTGTGTGTGTGTGTGTGTGTGTGTGTGTGTGTGTGTGTGTGNTGTGTGTGTGTGTGTGTGTGTGTGTGTGTGTGTGTGTAGGTATCTAGGTACACACCTGTCCTCTCTGTCTACAGGGTGTCTGGTATTCAGTTTTCTGGCACAGGTCCATAATGTGCTTTTCCATGGGGAGTTCATTGTCTTCAAGTTCCACCCCCTTCCCATCATACTGCTTGTGCAGTTTCCTATTGGATAAATTGACAAATTCCACAAATACTGCCTTTTATTTTGTACACTTTTAAATTTGTTTACCCTGGCAATTATTTATTTATCTAGTGTAAGTGAAAGTGCACCACCCAAGAGGACCGTGGGCAATTCAGCTGTTGTGGTGTGACCATAAAGCGACCACTCTCTAGGTAGAGTCTGCTGAGTTTATGCCAGATTCATTGTATCATGCAGAAATATTTCTGTGGTGCTGTCAATGTAACAACTAGGACCACAAGTTTGTTTGTAACTCATTTTGTTTGTAACTTCTATCACTTAGCCACAATCTAAGAAGGGTTAATAATGTAGTCATCCATTAATTTATTTATTGGTTATGATCTGCGAAACCATTAAACGTAGTTATAAAATGTTATACGAAGTTAAACTTTGCATTAATTTTTGTTGTTTGTTTACCAGAATACAACAAATTTATTGCTAATTTAAAATATCTTCAAATAAATCTGTTATCTCCACAAGGTTATCCCCATTGTTATTGTGCTTTGGTGCCATTCACTGCCATCTAGCAGCTCAGAAGGTAAACATAGACTGGGTTTGATCAGACTGTGATACTAAATTCATCCCACAATGTATCTGCCAGAACAGCAAAATCAAAGCTGTGATAGATTCATTTCCCAGTTGAAATACTTAACTGTATTTGTAAATACATAACTGCCATCATTCAAGCAAAAGAAGCTGGATTCATTAGAAACAGAAACTGCACAGCTGAATTCATGTGGGCTCACCCTCTTTCCACCAGGAAGGATTCCCTCCATGTCACTGCTGACCTGCTCATCTGGACCCTGTGGCAAGACATTCAATTTGTTTTTTCAGGTTCACAATCTTACGACATCTTCCCCCAGCGTGCAGGGCGTGCCATCTCCCAACACTCACCACCTCTTCCAAGTTGGTCTCTGTCTTTACACACTGCAAGCCATAAGTCAAACGAGAAATTAAGGTACTCCCTACCTATTGCCCAACTCCTGGGGATCCAGCAGCTTGAGGATAGATCTGCCATCCATGTCGGGAGGGATGTCCAACCCAGCAATGTCCAGCATCGTGGGGGCTAGATCAATGTTGAGCACAATGTGTGGGTTGCTTTGGGAGACAGAGGGGGAGAGAAGGTGAACTCACACAGGAATTTACTCATTACATCTAAAGGTTATAATTACAGCCATTCATATATTGATGGCCAGTCTCATGTGAACCTCTAAACTAATTCCATTGCCAAAACAAGTATGATGGACTTACATGGCACCTTGCTGCACACCAGGGCCACGCATGTAGAAGGGCACACGGATATCAAACTCATATGGCATGGACTTGCCCTTTACCAGACCAAATTGCCCAATGTGGTAGCCATGGTCGGCTGTGTAGATGATGTAGGTGTTCTCCAGCTCATCTGTCTCTGTCAGCATCTCATACACCTGGAGGAAAGGGCACATGTTGTGGGTTGGTCCATGTGGGTGGAGAGGAGGTTCCCACATACACACACACACACACACAGACACACACACACACACACACACACACACACACACACACACACACACACACCCGGTGCACGCAGTCGTCCACAGACAGCAGTGTCTGCAACCGCCTCCTCTGTAGCATATTGGTGAACTCCATGTGCAGGGGCTTCATGGAGCCTGTGTAACGCAGGATCCAGTGCTTGTCTGGGTTCGGTGCGTGGTTGTAGCTCGGGGTGCTGGAGGCAAGAGAGACCATCAGTACAACACAGGAACAGGAACAGGATAAAAAATCCACTCTGAAAATTTTACTGTCTGGAACACAAACACGTCCCTCAAGCCTTATCAGCATCCGAAGGTGCACTATATAAAAAAAAAGTATGAGGGTCAGTGGAAACCAGGCATGTGGGCGACACTAGTCACCTACATGTGCTGCGAGGCATTGGGGAAGGCATTGCTGTACTGCGGTGCTGAGTCTTCAGGCCCATGGGGGGCAGCGTGGCTCAGCACCATCATCACTGGCCTCTGAGGATACATCCTCTTGGACATACGGAAGTAGGAGATGCTGTCGTTGGTGATGATATCGGTGAGGTAGTCCTGTTCCCCAAACCACATGACAGAATGTATTCAGTTCATGTGCTGGAGCTTCATGGGGCTTCAAGTGCCATGATTATTATTTATTCATTAATTAATCTGACACTTTCTTCAAACTTGGCTTCCACTGTTAAATTTGTATGCAACCTTCTTACACAGATTTACCCAGGTATACTAAACGGCAATTTTTAGTATATCAGTACAGGGTAAGCACCTTGATCAAGGGTACTATAGCAGGTTGAGGGATTATAACCTAGGACTTCTGATGACAAAGTGCTCCTTCTAACCACTTTACCACCTACTACCTCCCTGTTATATTAATACTTAATAGAAGACATGGTCTT
This sequence comes from Arapaima gigas, assembly GCA_900497675.1. Taxonomy (NCBI): domain Eukaryota; kingdom Metazoa; phylum Chordata; class Actinopteri; order Osteoglossiformes; family Osteoglossidae; genus Arapaima; species Arapaima gigas. The sequence goes on from UFQX01001015.1 coordinate 179,099, forward strand.
GGGACTTGCACTAGCAACCTTTCTGTCACACTCAGAATGTTACCTGCATCACTATATAAACTGCCTGCTATTTAAAATACTGTAGGCCCAACACATCATGTGCTAGAGAGAACAAGGCATATGCTACTAGACCAGACCGTGGGGTAGTGGCTGCCATGCTTCTCGTGGACCCCATTCCTGCACAGCGTGTAGTTGTAGAAGCGGGAGTTCTTCACTAATGCCACCCATTGGCCCCACCCAGGCGGGATGTATGAGCCATTGTACTCATTCAGGTACTTCCCAAAGAAGGCTGAAATGCACAACACAAAGACACACTCACACACACATGCACTAAAGAGGACTACTGGGTGTCAAATGTTGGCTTAGTGGTAACAGTGGTGCTGGACTTACAAACAAATCGAGTTACGAACAAACTTCTGGTCACAGCTGTGTTCATAAATTGAGGTGCTGGTGAACTAAAATGTAAGGGACTGTGGTGTATATTCAGTGCAGGTGTGTCTATGCTCTGTGTGTTTGGTCAGCATAGCCCACCTGTCCTGTATCCAGCTGCGCTCAGGTGCACGGCAAAGGTGTGTGGCTCATGACGTGTCTGCCAGGAGGTTGAGGAACAGTTCTCGTTGTTGGTGTGTGTATCATGGTTGTGTGCGTACTTCCCTGTGAGCAGTGATGAACGTGACGGACAGCACATGGGCGTGGTCACAAAGGCATTAGAGAAGCATGTCCCATCCTGGCCCAGAATGCGCCGAGTAGCGTTCATGGCCTGCATGGAGCCTGCAGGGGAGGGGTGGAACAGGTTAGTTGGAGCTGACAAAGGTAAACGGGCAATTAGGCTCTGAAGGGAGTGAAAATCAATTACATCTTGAGGAATAATGAGTGACAAAAACAGGACAAAAAATAGTTTAAAAAAATTTTAGAAAATTTGTGGTTGTAGTGGATGAAAGCGACCCGTGTTTACCCTCCAAACTGGCAGATGGCAGTAAAGAGAATCCAAACAGACAGGAGTAATTTATTTCACTTCCACAGTGCTGACGGCTCATGTTTGGTGTTCCTGAATGTCAGTGATCGGTAACAAGATTAGGAATGCTGCACGTTTGTGAAATGAATCACATTCATTCCATTCATTTTAAATTAATTTTAATTTTACTCTTGTTCTAAGTTAATAAACATCACAAAAAAGTTTTACAAAGTTTTTTTATTTATTACAGCTATATCTAGCTAGATTTTTAGAGATTCTACCCAACAAATAAATGAAGGGACCATTTCCTTGACTGTAACTTAAATGATAAATGACTTTGGAGTTATGCACAAAATGACTTACAATCTTCAGTCCTGGTTGGGTTTCAGTGTAGATCAGCTGCTGTGCCAGATACTGAAGTGAGACCCAATGTGTCTTTAAATTTCAGCCATGAATTTTCATTCTCTCCATCCTCCTCTCTTTTCCTACCCTCATTAAGAGTCTTTCTCCAGGGTACAATGCTGCTCCTCCTAACTAGGCTTCAAACCTGCGAGATTCTGTTTACATGTCTGTTGCTTATAGAACAATCTAACATTTACTTGTACTTCATTTTCCCTGGAAGAAGAAAAAACAGAGTGGGCCTGATATTCAATCCACCTCCCACCACCTTCTTCAATGTCCTGACAATTTCACAGGAAGGAGGCTGAGAGCAGACAATAGATTTATGCAAAGTAGCTCTGTCTGATTAATGATTATGACAGTAGCGCATCAGCGCATGGAATAACTATATGATGACAGGGCCCTTCATCATGTTTTTCAAGTACCGGTACCTAGATGTGACGTTAAGTACAGCAGTGAAAGGTCCACCTACAGTCAGGTGTTCAGTGAACCTCCAGGCCTTTGATTAACCCCCCCCTCAGAGGAGATGTTACCAGATATCCTTTGACAAATGGAGGACAAGGGTGACAGGTGGAGGATGGGGTCTCAGCAAGTCAGGGCACCACCACGTGTTTGAAGAGCCCACAAAATGCCTGGTGGCCACCAGAGGGCATTCTAATCCAGCAAAATGAATATGGTGGCTCTGATTTACTATGTTGCAAACCTGTGTGTTTAAAACTGCAGGTTAAAGTGATTTACTTAATCCCTGGTTTTACACTTTTACTTTCCTTGGGTGTAAAATTCGACCTTCCTCCAGATTAGATCAACAGCTCTACTCTTGCTGTTTGAACACATAAACATTTACCCCAGGTCCTCAACCACATGGACACACACCCAGCTCAATGTCTTGGTCATCGGTGAGTATGAGGATAATGTTGGGTCGGAGGTGGTGCCGGTTCCTCTGAGGGTGGGCTGTGTAGTGCTGCCGGGGTTCAAGAGGTGAGACATGGGACAAGGAGAGGACACCTACGACTAGGAGGAGACCCCAGGACCCCATGGTGTAGCTCACACCACTGTGACTGTGACCAGCCTCTCACTCCACCTGTAAAGGAAAGAACACATTGAGACCATGCTCATGATTCACCTGATTTAGCAACAATCTAACTGGGGCAAACAGCTAGCAGGCAGAAACAAAACCCCTGAAGCAGGTGCTGAGCTTCTTCTGTATATGGGCACTTTGTTAACTTGTGGAAACTACCTGCTGCCCTTGAATACTATGTTAATATTAGTGTAGTGCAAAGTTTTTAAAAAACTGAAAGTTTTAGCATTTTTATTTATTATAACTATATTTTCACAGTATGTAACAGTAAACAAACCAAAAAACATCTGTATTATTAACATTTTATAGTGACTTAAAGCATAAAAGTGAGTTATGGACAAAAAAATTATGAAAAGACTTCCAGTCTGGATGCGTTTGTAGGTCAAGGGGCTGGTGTCTTGTCCCACAGCTTCTTAAAAGTAGATTTTTATGACCCACTCTAACTGTACAGTAACAGCACTGTGGTACAAGCTGGCACAGTTTGAACAATATCAGAATTCAGATCAGAAACATCTGACTGTGCTGAGAAATAAGCATAATTCCTTTTTTAATGTTACCCAACATTCAAGCTTTGATCCAAGAAAGTGCTGGACAGTGAAATGCATCTTGGCATGAAATCAGGATCATGTGAAGGGCTGCACTGAACATGAATAATAATGATAAACTGATGGAATGCTGGACACAGCAACGTACTCTGCTTACTCTTGCCATCTCACTCACACACACACAGACACACACACACACACACACACACACACACACACACACACACTCTGCACTCACACATACTACACACTTCTAAAAAAAAATCTAAAAGTCTCCAAACTATACCACAAGAAAAAAAAGAACATTCAAAGGACCTCAAAAATTAATAAATGTGAACAGAAAACATCTTGTACACACAAACACGCAGAGACGTCCTGTGCCCTACCTCTGTGTGTCCCACAGCTCCGCCTGCCTCCTCAGACTGATGCTCTGATGTCCTGGGCAGCTATGTTTCCATGGTGTGGGGGCAGAGCAGCTGCAGCAGCACGTGTGTGTGCGCGTGTGTCAATGCCAGTGTCCTTTTCTCTGAATGTGCTTCATTAGACACTGTTTCTCCTGCTGTACACTCTCACTCTCTGTTTCCTATCACTTCCTCTGTCTGTGTCAGGGTGGCATCCCCCAGTGCTGCTTCTGGCCCCACACTCCACATACTGACACTCTTCACTCTCTGCTGAGCTCCCCACTCGTTTGTCCTCAGCTTCTCTCTCTCTCTCTCTCTCTCTCTCTCTCTCTCTCTCTCTCTCTCTCTCTCTACCCTCGCCAGGATGGAAGGAGGGTTTCTGTCCCTGGATTTGGTTGATTCCAAACTATTCCCCATTTGACTGTTCCGTCCACAGAGAACTCACTCACTCCTGTTGGGGCCCTGCTGTGAGGTATTCTGCAGCTAGATGACTGATGAGAATGTCCTAGGTTCAGAACCCATGGGCTGTGTTGCCAAACTATTTTTCCATGCAGCGAAAATGAACAATACACTGTAATGTTTACATTTATTTATTTAGCTCACACTTTTCTTCAAAATATCAGTGTTAAGCTACTTGCACTGATTTATTCACTTATACAGATGGGTAATTTTTAATGAAGCAATTCAAGGGAAGTATCTTGATAAAAGACACAATACTGGGAAGTCGGATTTGAACCAGTAATGTCCAAATCCAGAAGCAACAGCTCCACCATAAAAACAAGGTAGTCCTTATATCCACCAGCTGAAACCATGGGTCAAACCAGGGGCCTTCAGATCATCAGTCTAAGACTCCCCCAACTGAGCTATTTCAGCTAAACTGATGACTTACTCAGGTATACAAGAATATAAAATAAGAGTTACTGTTCAGGTTATGAAATCTATTTGTACCTTGCTTTGATTGTAATTATAAAGTTACTTTTACTTTTACTGTTACAATCAATAATACCTCAGTAAGATCATTTATCTCAGTTCATATGTCTCAGACATATCTCAGACATAGCTATAATAAATGAAATTGCGGTGAAAGACTTTTTGCAATTAAGATTGAAAATAAAATGTCTATACAAACTCCTATTTACTCCATTCATGTTGCACAATTCATCACATAAACAAGAGAAGCTTTCTTCATCTTCTTATTGATAATGGCATTCAAGGACACCAGACATGAGTTGTAAACAATGTGGAAATAAGATAGATTAAGGTGGTCCCACACTACTTTTCTGTCTGAATGCTCTTAACTACTGGCTGGGCTCTGATTTTATAGCCATGAGCACCTCTGCTTTATAACCCTACAGTATAAGGAGCAGCTTTAGAGAGACTTTGCTGCTTAAAAAATATAACAATTTACTCACCAGCACAGTGATACCAACTAACAGGAGCAAATCAAGTAACTTTCATAAAAATACAAGCATTCTGTGTTCATGGGCAGGTCATCCGACTGCTGGACTATTTCACAACTCTAGTAACTTCGGTTTTTTCTCTCCCCTCATTGCTCTAGGTATATAAGTGTGTGAAATAGAGAAACTTGTGAGAAGCTCCTTACAGGAAATCTGCAGCAAGATGATCAAAAAACCACAACTTGAAAGAGGCACAAAAAGTGAGAAACAGAAAGAGGCACCAGAGCGTAGGGCATCTAAATTTAGACAAGAAAAACAAAACCAAAAAACCCCCTTAAAATCAGGGCCAGCATGCGCATCTCTAATGTGGAAGAAATTCCTTCAAGCAGAAACCAAGTCATAATAACTGAATTAGACCAATTAAGAAATAATGATTAGCTTTTATTTGTCTTTAGCAGCATAACATGTTACAAACCATGGGAAGTCCTGTCCCAAATTGCCAGGCATTTGTCAGAAACGATAAAATTAGGCAATTAAAGTTTTTATAATAAATCTTTGCCGACTTGAAAGTATTGCTGCATATTTTTCATGCTCCCGTGTGGAACAGTATATATTTCCTGTCAGAAGTCAGTTCCTTATGGGATGCATATGCATGCAGATGGTTCATTCAATAAGCTGTTAGTAAGTCCTTTAGCTGACTCTGCTGCGGTACGTTGTGGGACTCCTCCTTCCCCTCAGGAATGGTGTGCATGGGTGTAGACCACTGTAGCGGTACTGGAACAGATGCACCTGCCCTGGTATGTTGTGTGTAATCTGGCATTAAAGATGATTTCCATTTAATCAAATGCAGAAAAAATTAGCCAATAACTGAATCCCTGCTGTGCTCTGGGGGCACAAAGGGTTCACCTGGGAGCCAAGAGTATAGTCTGACATCAGGAAAGCATATGGCGAGTAGTTTGCATACTAACTGGGGGGGTAAATTACAAAATTACAAATTGCATGTGAGGTAGGGGCGGTGGAAGGGTGTAGCGGTCATGGTTGCTACTTCTGAAGGACCCAGGTTGAAATCCCATTTCCTGCTTTACTACCCTAAACTGCTCCAGTAAAAATTACCCAGCTGTATAGGTGAGTAAATTCATGGTTATTAGCTTCGTATTACAAATCACTCTAGAGAAAAGCAGAAAATAAATCAATGTAAATATGAGAACAGGTAAAAGATTCTAAGCTGTTTTAGATAAAAGTGTTAGCTAAACAAATAAGTGCACAGTGGTAACCACTGGTTCAGTTCTTCTTTTGCATTGATGAGAAGCCCCAAAATGCATGGTAAAAATATGCTGGAAGGAGGCAGAATTTCTGTGAAATGTAGCATGTCAAAATAAAAGGATGCGCCCCCAGCAAGTTCTTAACAGCGCCACTCACAGGCCACATTGGGCCGTTGTCATGCACTGCTCAGCTGGGCTCAGAGGCCATGCTCTCTGTCACAGTGCCGAGGGCTGACAGTCACTGTGTTTGAGATCTTTTACCACTCTGAGGGAACAGAGCCAGTGGTGCACTTCATTTCTATGCTCTTGCTGAACTCCCAGGATCCACGGCAGTAACTCGGATGGCATCCAGCCGGGCCCCTTTTCATCAGCATTGCATCATTCCTGTTTCCCCGTTCGTAATTGCCCTGTGGCACTTGACTGAACCTTCCCAGTCCGCTGGCACTGGATCTGCAGGGTTTCTGCATAGAAGGCGACCATTTGCAGTACAAACCTCTGGAGATGCATGTCATAGACACAGTTGAACATAAATACGGTGGAGAAAACATGAAGTTTTCAAAGCAAAAGACATTGTTCATATTTACATTCCTACCAGACATGGAAAAAATATAATACTCTCAATGCATCATCAACCATCACTGACTAAATTATTTCAAACAGTGAATGCCCTCTGCCCCTTACAGCTGTTGAAACATTCGCAGCATTAAAGAAGGGTCTCAAACCCATCTCTCTCAGAACCATTTCTCTCGTGACCTCCTGACAGCAAAATAAATGAGTCCAACACAATTTGCTATGATTATCTATGTATTTGCTGTTCAAATATCACTTCTATAGGTAGCTGCTTGAAGGATGCAAACCAGCAACATGGTCGTATCAGACACAGAAGCTGTGCTTTGAGCATCTTGTGTCTGGTTCTAAAACTCTTCCTCTGTTGATGCACTTTTGTTTACTCTGAAATATAAGCCTCTTTGGAGAAAAGCAAGTGATAGCTGAATAAATGTGAATATAATGATATCTGTCCACTTTGTAATGATTTTCTTTAAGGTTTTTTTGCACACACAGATTTTCTAAGTGAAGGTAACTCCTTTAGCAGGTTGAAAAGAGCATTCTGGACCGTCTCAATGTTATCAGCTTCCACAGAATGGCTCTTTGCCACCTTGAAGGGCCTTTGGTGTCCCCTCAGCGTTGTCATGGAGACGTGTTTATGGGAAAGCCTTTGTTCGTCCAGGACCAGTGTGTCTCCTGCGTGTTGGCAAACACTGCTGGGTTGCAGCTCCTTTCCGGGACGGTTCGTTTGAACCACCCCCATGCTGTTGTGTGCTTGCGCTCGGTAAAAAATTTCCCTCTCTCATCCGGTGTTGTGGCACGGGCAGCAACGAACTATCCTTTCATGTACACGGTGGGGTGCGGTGACCGCCCCCGTGGGGTATCCACTCTTCACCACTGCAGGAAACTGGCACCGATCCATCGATTCCGGCAGGTCCAGCCACAGCGTCGAGCAGAAAGCCTGTTGGGAGAGATGGTGTCTCAACCAAACTCCCAACTGGAGGGAAAATTGGAGAGCTGTCCTTTCATGTGAAAGGAATTAAAGCAAAATCAAAATGACTGTTTTCGTCAGAGCTGCACACAGGGAAAAAATAAAAAGTGATTTAAAATTCTGTATGTCACTTTCACAAGGAAACTTATAAGAGGTAAAATATGCATTAATTCACTGATGGTTGTTATTCCGATAGTTGTTGGTTTGTTGCTTTTAGATGCGGAGCAGCAGGTGATGCAGTCGTTAGAGATGTCACTTTGCCCTCTAAAAACCCCAGTTACACCCCCTGTCCTGCTGTAGATCACTTGATGAAGGTACTTATCCATGAACTGGTCCTGTAAAAATGAAATGGGTAGATCAAAAACCTCAGGCTGAAAACTACTTTGGATAAAAATATCAACAGAATTCATAAGTGCTGCAATTATATTTAAGTTGATTAACAAATGCTAATCCCAAACAGCATGTAAGTTTGCACCTTTATGTAGCTATGCATTAAGGGGAAGAACTCAGATTCCATCCTTGTTCTGTTCTGTTGCAGGATTCCAACTGCAACGCTGAATAAAAACGTTTCTATTAAAATTCTAAATTCATAACCAACACTGTATCTCTTCAGAATAGTTATTGACGTGTCTGCCACTTTTTCATCTATCCATTATCATTAATGGCTTAATCCTGAGCAGGGCTGCAGAGGTCCAGAGCCTATTCCAGAATCACAAGGTGCAAGGTTAAGAAACAGCCTCCTAGACTGGGAGAATCTGTCATTTTTCTCCAAAGCAAGTTACAGTGTTAGGCTACTTACCTTCATTAACCCATTTATACAGCAGGATAATTTGTTCTGCATCAATTCAGACTAAGTACCATGATCAAGGGTACTATAGCAGGAAGTAGAATTCAAACCTGGGTCCTTTAAGTAAAACTATAACAATACTCCACTGCTGACCTTTGTCATTGTCAGGACACCCAAGGTCAGTTTAGCATTCACCATTAATAGTGATAAAAAACCGTATTCCCTTTATTTGTTGAATTTCTACACCTTATAGTTCACCTGTTTGTCGAACTGGGACTGTGCCCTGCTCAGGACACCTGACACGCCAGCAGGAGACAGGGTGTGATGTGTCCAGGCCACCCATGCAGTGTGGCTTCTTCTCCCCAGAAAATTTCTGTGGTTCATGCTTCTGTGAACACTGTTGGGCTGCATGTTGGGGGACAGTGGGGTAGAAAACAGAATTGCAACTGAAGTATGAATCATGAGTACACACACAGATCTCTTGGTGTTCCATGCGAGTCACTGTCAAGGACTGTGAGATGAGCCATCAGGCAGCCTGTCGTTTTCTTGGGGGGGTGCTGTGGCCTGTACCAGCTGGGATGTTATGTACATTATACGTGAAACAGTATACACCACCCTCGCGCCTGACTTATAACTCCTGTAATATGTTGACAGATCTGGAGGAGGAGGGCAGCTGTGAACCACGGGTGATGAACAAATGAAACAGTGAGAGTGGTTGGGGATAAATTGCTGTGAAACACTCACAGCCTGTGAAGCACCACAAGTGTCACTTTTTATTGCATACTCTGATACCTCTCAGAAGTGTGTGTGAAAAAAACACACACATCTGTGCAAGTAACACAATCATCTTCTTGTATCCAGTTTGCCAGCAGCTGCATTCAATCTTTTTTATATTATTTAGCAAATGCTCCTGCTGAAACCAGCTTTAAATTTTACACATAAACCCAGCTACAGCTCCATATGCAATGCATGGATGTGTTATACGAAGATACAAATATTCTCCAGTCTATTTGTTTTTAAATGCAGTTTCTTCATTGATTTATTTTTTAAAATGTGTCAGCAGTAGAGCAGATGCATCCTGTGTTTATGCACCAAGGCAATAGATGGCAGTACAAAGCACCCAAATAGAACAGATGTGGGACCACCGTAATTCAACTCACATCCACAATGTTCCACAATACCGCATGTTCCATGAGGAATAAACACTGCATGTGTTTATGGGATGAATCGGAAGAATCAGCATTGAATAGGAGTTTGTGGGGAAAACAATTTTATTTTTAGTCTTTTTAAATTAGTTTCAGTTTTTATGCAGCTCTGCTTTGGACTTCACACAACAACATTATGCTCACATGTTCTTTTTTTAAGGGCACCAGCTTTCAACAACACCTGTGTAATGTAGAACCAGTCAAGTGACCCAACTTGATTTAGTTTAATGTGTATCTGTCCTGCACCAACAAAGTCACATAAAATACAAGCACTTACCACAGCCTGAACCATGTTTTTAATAACTGTGGCAGCATTTCGAAAAAACTCGTAGATCTTCAGTTTCTTTTGATATTTTTTCCTGCAGAATTGCTGCTTATACAGGGATCATAATCTTTTCACTTTCAGCAGCCATGACTCCATTAGGATCATGTTGGTGCTGGAGTCTATTTTGTTTTAATTAACATCCACAGTTAATTTCTTATGTAATTAACAGTGCTGAAACAAGGCCCATTTACTGCACCCTTCATGTTACGGCCATGATTATGATCACTGTTGCTCACAAACAGGCACGAAGGGGGGGTAGATTAAACAGAAAGGAATAAATCAATTGGTACTACTGGCAGTCAGAGACTCTGTGAACCCCCTGCAGTGCTGTAATTTTGGCTGTATTGGAACAGGCAAAACCAGTGGAAAAACAGAGCAGAATATATAGAAACACACTGTTGGGGGTCAGCACGGCGAATGGGCTTCAAAATAAACTGAGTCAACAGTATGCAGAACACCCAGACCTGCAATGACCTTTTTCTTGGATTTTTGCCTGGTCTGTGGACTTTGACTACAATATCATTACATCACTACCCATAGCATCCACATCTCCTTCCACCCATCTATGAATCTATCATCAATACATCCACCCAAATATACCTCTATTCACCCACGCCTTCATTTACCCTTCCAACAAGCCATCTGTAGCTCCATCATTCATCCTTCCATCAATCCATCCACCATTCATACATTTACCCAAACATACGTCTATTTACCCATCTCTCCATACACCCATGCATCTGTCTCTGCTTCCACTATTCATCCTTCCATCATCCACCTATTTGTCCATCCATTTGCAGTAACCCATTATCCACTTCAGATTCTTGGTGGAGCAGAGCCAATATTTTAAAGTATAAGCATTAAAGCAGCAGTTTGGTTCACTTTTTTGTTTAGCACCCTTCCCGGCATGTTCTCCCCAAGTGTTTAATGCAGGATTGGGTCAAGCCCAAGAATACAGAAAGAACAGCAACAAGCAGCAGCAGTAATAGCTGTGGTTGGCTATTATGAGGAAAAAACAAGAAAGCCACAGAGAGGAAACGAAGGTCACGAGGCTGGTAGTGTAGGAAAAAACTGGTTGCCCACCAGCAGTACATAACAGAGGTAATATGTTAGTGTTCTATAAACAACTAATTGTGAAGCTGGGGGGGTCTTCTGGTCACCCTGAACTGTCCATCCACTTGTCTATTTGTCTGTCTGTTGATCGATCTATCAGTCTAAACCAGCTCCTCTGTGATTAGACCTATGCTCTGATGGCCTGTGATGCTCTTTCTCATGTCTCACTGCTCCTTCATGGGCTCATAAACGTGGAGCTAATTAATAATGCAGAGCCAAGCCTCATCCAGCTAATCGGAAACTACTATCATTTGCTTCTCCTTGCCGATGTGGTGAAGTGTGTCACATATCCCAGCAACTGAAAACCTGACAGCACACACACATGCACACGCTAACTCTACATGAGTGGATACATACAAATGCCTACTGTTCTTCATTATTATCTTCAACATGAATTCTCATGCATCTAGTATTACTCTACATACTTGATCCAGTCACCAGTCACCCAGAACAAAGCCTTTTGACGGGATCTATTTTCCTGGGATTCAGCCACAAATCTAGGCCTTTTATTCCACATATGGCATAGTGGGGTCTATATATGTCTGGTACAAAGTGTTTGGTGTATTTGAAACAGGAAATGAATAAAGGATAAATAAATAAGCCAAAAAAGAGTTGGCAGACATTTGGAGGCAGGCTGCCAAATGCCAGTGGCGATAGATTTCCAGATCAAAGCAGCCTTGCAGTCCATTGGGGGTATGGATGCTATGTTACTGTAGTGAAACTGAGGCTCTAGAAAAATCCAGAGAATGAAGGACAGACTGTGAGAAGAGTAACTTAGGGTTCAGTGGATAAGTCCTCCATCCTTCACCTTACTGTTGTTAAGTGTTGCTGAGTTCATGTTGATTCTTGATGACCACTTTTATAGGGCCCTTACAAAGAGAAAGTTCTGACCTTCACTGGTGTCTTTAGTGTTGAAAAGGTTGTCCCTGTGGTTGAATCCATTTATCTGTGATGCTTCTCCTTTTCTTCTTTTCCCTCTAAATTTTTTCAGTGCTGTACTACCCTTGGTCAAGGTACTTACCATGAATTGATACATTGAAAATTACCCAGCTGTATAAATGGGTAAATTAGTGTAAGTAGCCTTGGATAAAAGCATCAGTGAGGATTTGTGAGTCTGCAACATGTTTAAAATGAGGCCAAAAAGGGAATGTAAACAAAAAATTCCCCTCAAAAAACATCAAAAACTACTTGCATCGATAATGAGAATTAACACTCAAACAGCATAATGGTATGAGTCCATACTGATATTGGAAAGGTTATAAACTTAGATCCTTTAGAATATGATAATGAAACAGTTTTGCTTATGGTTGTTATACTACTTGCTGTTACTATAAACACGCGGCTATCTCTCATGGGAAAAGTAACAAACAACTCTACTGAGTGACAAGTAGCTCAGGTTTCTGCTGTCCCATAATGCCATTCTACCAGTGCGTGGGTGGTCATTACTGGGAGTCCCTGGGGGGGTTTGGCAGTGATGTTCAGCTGTTCGGTGCAGAGATGGGGAAGCTATAAAGCAGCCCTGGGGCTGGTGAAGGCATCTCCCATTGCCTCGCTGTTGTGTGAGCGCAGAGCAGAGAGAATCGATCGGGCTGCATTCACATCAGATCCCTATTCATTAGGCGCCTCTGGGTGGAGGGGGCAGGCTCTAGAGCGGGGGACGGGCACAGAGGCTGTTAAAACGAACAACAAAATAGCAAGTCAATGCCACAAAAGGAGCAGGTTTCAAGGTGGGGATACATGGATTCCTTTGGTAGAAGTGACACCGCTGGGTGGCAGCGCACCAGGAGGGGAGAGGCTGGGGGGAGTCTGTAAGCAGCTTCACTATGAAGCTCTGAACTCTGACTGTAAGATGCCTGAAAGATGTTCTGCTACGACAACATTTAAATATTTCTTACAAATGAGTTTGTCTAGGTTGCAGTTTCTATAATCTCAGCTGGCACATGGAGGACAAACAGATTGCATCTCACACTGTGGTTTGTGTTTTTGTTCGTGCGCATGTAGAGCGTCAGACTGCACCTCCTGGCTCTTGCTGACTTTCAGCTTTCAACCCTGTCCCACACACAACATTCTCCCAATGCACAGGTGTACAGCTAATGCACCTACAATTACATGCATATGTACACATGCAACACAAAGAAATTGCACAGGACCCTCATCTTACAAACATAAATGGCGCCAGAGCTCTGTCTGTAACTCAACTTGTTCAGAAATCCTGTCACTTAATCTACTAAATTATAATAAAAAATACAGATACCCCTCTATTTATTTACATGTTTACAAGCTAAAATATACAGAAAGAAATCTCCAAGTTATTTCATTAGTTTTATTAACTTCAAACAACAATTCTGTCCAAATAAATTCTATTTATTTTTATAGAGCACTTCTTCACACAGTGACTCAGAGTGCTTAATAGCAGATTAAGACAACAGAACAGATATAACAGTATAAAGTGAGGCTATAGGTAGAGGATACAACATTAGAAGTAAAACTAATATAAATTAATTTTTCTATTATAGGTTAAAAAATATGCTATTCCCATTGCCTCCCAGTCATCCCTGACAGCTTATTGATTCATCCAATAGAGTTGTCCAATGTTTGTCAACTTCTGGCCACTTTCGACTTCTTTTATTACCCATATCATCAATAAAAGCTTAATAATGGTGATGTTCCTCAATTTATTTGCAGGTTAGGTTATATAGCATTTCTGTAAACTTTTGTCAAGGCTCCAACAGAAGAGTTTATGATCTGGGTTCCTTAACCACTTTGGTATATCCCACAAATATTGTGAAATGTGCTCAGAGGCTGATAGGCTGGGTCAGGTGTTAGGTGATGGTGTGACACCACCTGAATTTACATAGCTTGCAAGAGAAAGGACCCTGTCTGTCCATAAGGCAGGCGATCTCAAACACATAGTCACCAAAATAGCAACAAATAGTGCTCAATATCTCATGGATTCTTTGGATTTCAAAGTCAGTATGTCTTCACTGTCTTTCCTGGTATCTAGAAGCTTGTTCTTTTTGACTGATCATTATTTTTCCTTTTCTGATAATTCAATTAAAATTGTACATTTAAGGCACTTTTAAAACATGGTGAATCCCACACTGTGACTATTTATGCCTATTGTTGACTGAAAGAACTGGAACCGATCATCTGCTATCATCTGCTGGGATTACAAATAATAAAACTAGTATACTGATAAATAGTGTTGTACAGACCACCTATTTGTTTGTCTTTGTTTTAACCAGGATTAAAAGAGGAAGCGCATCACGTTGTCACTTTCCTGCGGTGCCAGGTCACCTGCCAATTGTAAGGGGCAGAATGCTGATCCAACCACAAATGTCAGGTACATTCTCAGAAGCTATGAGAGAAAGCACCATACTGGACCACTACAGTACAGACTGCACACAGGATTATGAGAACTAGTTTACACTGTGTGTAATTTTAAAAAATCTTCATTGGCAACAGAAAAAATTGAAAGGATGAAAAATAAACTGGAAAATATTTGTATCTTTGAAAATTTGTCACTTGATCGTTTGTAATATGAGCATAGCTAAGGCAGCTCTATGTTTCAGAGCTAGAATTGAAAGCTAACTGTGGCTAGGACTGAAAGCCTGCTGACTTAATGACAACTCTTGCAACAAGCCCTGAGGACAGTTCCCAAGCTGGACAGGAGGGCCTCTTGTATGTCTGACAGCCTCGGAGCACCTGTCTGCCATTAAGTTATTTTAAGAACTGTTCAAAACAGAGCTGGATGCTGACAAATTTTGTGGAACCTCAGCAGTGCTAGCAGCCCTCTGTGCCTGCCTGTCTTGAGTTTGGCCCATTCCGCTGTGTTCTATCTAGCTTCAGTCCCATGTTCCTGCGTGCCGTTTGTTTCCAAATTCCACATTCCCCACATTATCGTGTCTTCAGTAATCGTGCTTCTGAGTCTCCTGTTTGTCATTGCAATTGAGCCCTTCAATCATTGTGTTCTGTTCATAGCACCTATTTGTCCTTCGTAGCACCAATTCACTGTATACGCAACTCCTGCATTTGAACTCACAATCACTAAACACTCTGTTAAAATAGTAACCACTGGTATTTGTCAAATGCAAAGGACTATACATTGCGTGTCATTCAATGGCTATGTACTATTATGTGTATGTATGATATAACTTTTTAACATCTTTAACATGAGTTTTAACATCTTCATTTTGATACCGTGTTTCAAAAAAGAGCATCCAGCATCCATCTATCTCCTTTTCTAAGTTTCATGAAGGTGGCAAAATTCGCCCTAGTCCCCTTTATTTAACTTTACATTATGTTACACATTACATTAGGTTATAACAGTGTTACTGCACAGTGCAGTACTATACAGAACTTGCAGAAATATTACACTAAAATGAGGCTTTCAATTTTCCAGCCTGATGCCATATCCAGACACCTCCTCCACACAATTTGGAAAATCAAGGACAGACTATGTATGACCTAATTTAACTGTATAACTTGTTTGGCAATAAGTCAGAGACTGAAATTGTATTCTAAGGTACAATAAATTTTATAAGATGAAGCTTAACTGAAGTCCTTTTCTCTTGCATTCATATTCAATGGAAAGGAAATGCAACAGGCAATCATGCCAACTCACATTGTGACATCACTGGCGTTGTCTTTGAGTCATTATTCAAACATACTCCATCATGACAAGGCATGAATGTAAATCATTCTGCATAAAAGCGTTGGCACAGTAAATAAGTGTGATGCAACAGGAATGCAACCTCAGCCGTCCATTGCCATGTCACCCTCCAAAGGCAGAGGAAACTCAATGTTGTTTTAACAGCCTTTGTCCTTAGAATGCAAGCACTGGTACATTTGGACCTGCAAGCAGCTACAGGCCCAGAAACATGAGAACTGGAAGTTTAACTTACAATTAAGCTGTAAATTTAATTCCAGCAGGTATGTGGTCAGTTTATCTAGATTTAATTTATTCATTTATTGCAAGGAGCTAAATAAATAACTACCTGTGAAATAGCTCCTGTAGCCATTTATATCTTCCCTTTGATTTCCAGTAGTGATGTACTCTATATTTACATTTGCTCATTTATCTGACACTTTTCTCCAAAACAATGTAAAATCAGAGTAAACAAAAGAGCATCGACTACAGATGAAGAGCTTTAGACACAGACACAGGATAATCAAAGCACCACTTGTTTGTCTGATACCACTATGTTTCTGGCTCAGATCCCTCAAGTAGGTGCCTGCAGAAGTGACATTCAACTATCAAATAGATAATCATAGCAAATGGTGTTGGACTCATTTCTGTAGCTGTCAGGAAATCTGAAGAAAAATAGTTCTGAAAGAGATGAGTTTGGGACCCTTCTTGAATTCTGGGATAGATTCAGCATCTGTGAAAAACAGAGGGAACTCGTTCCAGCACAGTGAGGCCAAAACTGAGAACCCATAAAATTTCAATTTCAAGATTTTGCAGGCAGAAAGTCAGAAGCCCATAGAACAGAAGTAGCTATGTTAATTCTAACTGTAACTTTAAAGAGAACAGGCAATATACTGAATAGCTATGCAGTGTGAGAATCCATAAGGATTTTATTCTTAACAGTAAATGCTGTTTAGATTGCTCACACGCCCAACCTACACACCACACTGGCTATATAAGGAACCATAAATCAATCATTTTACAGTCCTAAGAAACTGAGATGCAGTATATTACTTTACCAGCTTTGGTCTCTTGCTGTTGTGTTTTAGCAGTGCTTGCATGTGAACTTTGCAGCACTCGCAGGAAGCTGCTTCATTCTAGCCACAGGTTGATAAGGCAGCACAGCAGTACTATGAAAACTGATAGTCATTTAGGGATGGAATCTAACCTTTATCTCCCTCAGTGAACCATAGCATGACTGTGAGGAGCAAGGTCATTTCATGCTACTGGACTAAACAAAAAAGAATATACCATTAGATTTTTCCTTCATGTGTGTTCAGTTTATTTGCGATGTCCATTTCTCCTTGAACTTGAACTTAAAAATGTTCTTTCACAAATACTAACAATTTAATTTTCTGTGCAAAAATGTATTTGCAAGAAGTTTGTAAGAAGTAATTAAAATATTCGGTAAGAAAGTACAAAGCCATTGTTTAAAATTATTTATTCTTTTAAAACATACAGTACTGTGCAAAAGTCTTAGGCACCTGTGGGAAAAATGCTATAAAGCAAGGATGGTTCCAAAAATAATGCCATGAATACTTATTAATCAATAAACCTTCTAAAAAAGTGCAGTAGACAAAAAAAACCTCAGTCAAATCAATATTTGGTGTGACCACCTGTTGCCTTTTAAACAGCATCAATTCTCTCATGCAAACTTGCATGCAGTTTAAGCTAGAGGTTGGTAGGTTCTTTCAAACATTTTGAGGAACTGGCCACAGTTCTTCTGCAGTCTTTGACTGTCTCTGCATGTACTCCCAGACTGACTCGATCATGTTGAGATCAGGGCTCTGTGGGGACCATACCATCTGTTGCAGGATTCCTTCTTTTTGCTGAAGATAGTTGTGCATGACTGAGATTGGGTGTTTGAGGTCATTCTCAGGCTGCAGAATGAATTTGGGACCTATCAGAAACCTCCCTGATGGTAGATAAGAATCTACATGTACTTCTCAACAGACACTGAAGTTGCATGCCTAAGACTTTTGCACAATACTGTATATTTGAACTTTTAATGACTGATGAATATACTGTTTTATCATCACAACTATGTAGGGATTAAACCAAAGACCCACAATTCATTTATCTAGTTTATAAATAAGGACCCCTCACTTTATTCCAACCAAAAAGTACTATTGCTAAATTTATTTTGCAAAAAAATATAAAAAGTGAAGTAGCTTTATGGGTTTCATCAACAGACATAAACAGATGATTAGTGGTGCCACCTTCGACTCTTAGGACCCATGTTTGAATCCCACCTTCTGCTGTAGTACCCTTTGATCAAGGTACCTAGTCTGAACTCATTCACCCCAGCCAGTGTCCACACACCAGGGCTTGAAGCACCATTTTCTGGCTCAACAGCTATGCCACCTATTTCCTTAAAATTGCTTGCTTACTTCTGTGTCTGACAACCTTGAGAGTCTCCTTATCACACCTTGAAAAACCGATTTCTATTTATCCTCTCTTTGTGTCTGCAGGCAGTGAATAACACCACAGCTCTGGCAGTCACCCCATTTCTCACACACTGCTGTGAGCTGTTTGTCCAGCACCCAGTGCTCCCCCGGTGACCATCTCTCACCCAGTATCATGTCACACTGGCCTCTTTCGTGATTGTTTGAAGCTGTTTGCTTTTTTGCATAAGAGAAAAAGTGCTGACGCTACTAATGATGTTAATCACCCACATGAAAGGTCAGGGCTTCTGCAGCAGATCAACCTCTGTGGGAGTGGAGCTGGCAGTAATCCATTGCTGAAATATTCAACATCCAGGGGAGACCAGAGACCAAAGTGAAAGACACTGCTGCAGAATGAGGAAGAAGCTACAAAAGACGGCAATTGCGAGAACTCCTATTCTGGATGTTTCTCTACCATGGACTCCCCACGGAGGTGGAAACAAGACATAATGGGGTTGTCAACTTTGCCAGCATGTAATCTCGTATATAACTTAATGTGTCACAGAAACATGCCATTGACCCTGTTGAGGCAAGTGTCCTCAACTCTGACATACAGGTTCAGCCTAAGGACGGCAACTTCTGCAGGGTGCAATAAGTGCAATATGTGTCTGAACCTTACTCTGTTATTTTGGTAATTTTTGTACAAGAAAAAGGTGCAATTTAACTCAGCATGTTTTCATTTCCACAGCCCTGGCAGGTAGGGGTGACCCACAGAAAATAACAGCCTGCCAGTAATGTCACCTTAATCGGACACTCTATGGCTGATGTATTTCCATCACTTGTGCTGGTTAGCTTTGTGTTAGCATGATATGATTGCTACTGCCGACAATCAGGTTTTGCAGCACAGTAACTGTAGTAGAATAATGCATATTAAGGTATTATGGGTCAGTTTTGTTTATTTGACATCCAACAACCCCTCCACATCCCAAACAGTCAAAAACAAACCAGGGGCCATTTTACAACGGGAAAAGAGTGACACTTGGATTCACACTCAGTTCCTTGACATTTGAACTCCTGTGGGTACAGATCACTGTGTGCTAACATGAAAATTGCATTTTTTTGCCCTCTGTCTAAAACCATTGCAAGTCAGAATCAGGGCCTGTGATGAGTCTTTAGACAAGAATTTCTGTGACTCTTGCCCGATGTGATTTTTTGATGTGCATATGACTCATGACTCTGATTGCTGGCACTTTGACCTCGCTGTGTGTGTCTTGTTGCTGTGGGCTACACCAACACCTCTGACCTCACTCTCTTTTCCTTCACCATCAGTCCCTTGAGAATAGCAAAGTACCGTCACAAGGCAAAAACGACAATGATGGCGATGAATATCTCAGGAGACAGTCAACATGGATAATTCTAGTCTTTAAGAACACTGAAAGAACACTCGCCTGCTACATTCTTCTTGCTGTGAAGAAGGAATTATTTTCTCGTATTTACCCAGACCACACAAAGGGAACATGCTGGACAGCATCAGAATTCAACAGACTGTCTAGTTTTAGAGCGACATGAGGCGAGGGAAGCTATCTTCAGAAACAGAACTTGGCTTTTTCACATGCTTCATTCAAAAACAATCATAAAACACTACTGCTGTTGCTGCTGAAATCCTCACTGATGGACGTTAACCCTTCATCTACGTCGGGACGGGGGTCTGCCCACCTAAAAAACAGCAATGGAAACTACAGCATCTACACTCATTTAAACAAATTGCACCACAGCAAACTATTGAGGAAAGTTAAATTGCAAAGAAATTGGCTCATCCAACTAAAAATAATCAAGAAGAGTCCTGATCAAATAGCATCTTTTGCATGCAGAAGAAGAAATTAGTGTGCAAAAATGCATTGTTATTAATTTCTAACCCATAAAAACCATTGTGCACACATTACACTACAGGGATAGTAAAATATTTTTTCAAAATTACGACTGTGCAAGTTAAGTTTAATGTCAGCATTGTGCAATGAGACTGTGTGTGAATGTGGCACGCAGGTATATGGGTGTACCTAATTATAAAAGAACTTACAAAGCTTTCAAATGGACAGACTAATAGACTGAATGAACATGAAAGCTCCTGTTTTGTGTTTCCTTATTCATTTCTTGCACTAATTAATTCATGTTTGTATGAAAGCACTCAGTAAATTCTCTTTATATCATCTCACCCCTAGTCCGAACCTGGCACATGCCAGCATCCCACACCTGGTGGGCAATGACAGCAGTTGTGTGTGTTACCCTACCCTGTCCCGCATGCGTAATGCACAGAGCCCTGCAATGGAAAGCAGGTCATCCTCCCCTTTTTGCTCTCACTCCATTATTCACCTTATTCATTATTCACAGGCTTTAGTACATACAACACACTCCCACTAGGCTGTGGGAGGGGGCAGTTATAAAGAGGCAGGATCTTACAATCATCCTATTAGATTCGAGGGCAGAAATGAGGGCATATGGATATCAATAATTAAAGGGTATCTGCTGACACAGGGGCCATGTCTGCTGCCTCCAAACACACAACAAGCAGACTGTTCCCAGAAAGCAACAAGTGCTGTACAAGATCAAACTGTGGAAATAGGTAAGTCTTACTGTGCACTTTTTTCCAGGAAGCAGCAGGACTATGGACAACAACAGAAGCACTGACATCAGTTGGTTCCTACTGGACACTAGTCTGCTTTCACCCTCCCCATAGCAGCATTCCTGATTTTGGAGTTTCACACAACAACAAAACTGACTGATGCCAGGGTGTCCAACATTTTTTGTGCTACAGCAACAATGATTATTGTGAACTCATCTCAGGGTTGAACATTTTGGGATAATAGTAAATGACATACTAAATATTAAAAGTGTAAATTAAAATTTTATTTATTAAACTGTATTTTATTTAAGTACAGCATGTGTTCAAGTGTGTGTCTATAATTTTATTATAATGTGATTCAATAGAATTTGTAGTATTTATGACAGGCATGGTATATATTATTATTATTATTATTATTATTATTATTATTATTATTAATAATAATAAGAAGAAGAAGAAGAAGAAGAAATAGAATTAGAATAATAATTGTTGTTGTTATTATTATTATTATTATTATTATTATAATTATTATTATTAGTACACAGTAAGACTTACCTATTTCCACAAATTAAATGTTCTTGTGGACTCCATTACATGAAATGGAAAGTCACATACTGGACTGATGCTGTGTCAGTAATGGCAACTGAAAATCATAATTCTGCAAGGAGACATTGGCCAGCAAAGTGATGACTAACTGTGACAAACAAGAGCCACACTGTCCCCTGAGTGACCCTTTGCTGCAGCCCCAGCTGAACCAGTTGAACAGGGTGATAACCTGACAGTGAGGCAGAACCTATATCAGAGGAACACTCCTCAACAGACCTTCACCAGCAGACTGACATGTGAGACAGACACAGCACAAAAATTGAGGTGACAAAAGATAAGTTTTAAGTATGATCAACCTCTGAGAAGCTAGCAGTCAAGAGAAATGCAACCGATCAGCAGCTGGATGATGCAAACACAGATCTCAATAAGACTCTGAAACATACTAGTGGAATACTAACAGCAAAAATTAGTGTTACACAAAAAGTTTTTTAAAAAACTTTATGGATCTGAGATGTGTGCACTGAACGAAATGGCCTCCTTTGAAACAGTAGCGCTGAAAGAGACTGTTAGAGACATCATTGGCGGTCAAGAAAATGAACAGATGGATGTGAGATCAAATCAAGTCAGAATTCTCACTGGAAGCACAAATGATGGGACTGAGCTTATCACACTTTGGACACATCATGAGAAAAGACAGTGATAATGAGAAAGTTGGAGGAAAAAGAAAAAGAGGGTGAGCAGCAATCAGATGGACTCAATCACAGTGATAGTGGACAAACTACCTTCAACACTAAGGACATAAGTGGAGGACAGACCTTTCTGGAGGGACTCCAGATATATGTGTTCAACATGGGTTCAACACTACTTAACAGCAACAGATAAATAAAGGATCCTCCTAGCCTCAACCAATAAACTAATCTGTGAAAGTGCTACTGTACATCTGTGTGTAGAACTGCTGTGGTGCAACACATTTGACAGGAACTAAAGGACCAGCTGTGATTAAGTTAATCTTGGAAGAAAAGCATTTCAACTTAATTCCATTCTTTATTTGTTAAGTGGCTGTGTGTCGTCAAGCTCCAGAAACGCTCCTTAGCTGACCTTTGATGGGCACTTTCAGGGATTTACTACTGCACTTTCTCACACATACAGATTTTTACCTTTAATGTATCTACATTGTACTATCTTTCTATTATCATTCCTTAAATTTTTTTCATCCTCTTTTCTTTCTTCCCATTGGTTCTGTGCACCGTGGACCCAAGGATCTTCACTTCATACACCCTTGTATTTCTGCTGTATAAGAGTAATATGACAATAAACGATTCTTGATTTTTGAATCTTGATTCTTATGTGTGAGGTTCATTCTCAGGGACTATTGGGTAATAAAAATTTCTAAAACATCAAAATATAACAAATATGCAGCCTGGTGAGTGGAAACAGTAGGTGACACTTACGATAACTATGTACAAAATTCAAGCTTAATATGGATTTTTGATAAAGTGCTAAGCAGTTTAACAAGAGATCTCAGATATGTACATAGAATAATACTTAAGCACCGCCGCTCTTTCACTCCAAGTGAAACTGGTCAGTTACCTGCAGATGACCAAGCTGAATGGGGAACCGTCTTAGTGGCAGAGAAAATCTAATGAAGGTCTTTTGCATGCAAAATGAGAAGCATTTGATTTCAGAGATCTTTTCTGCACACAAAAACCTTGTCTGGGAGAGTGCTGAGCTGCCCGGGGGGCCCATCGTTTCTCAGACAGCACAAGAGTGGGATGAGATTGTCCAAAGGCAGCCGCCACATCCGTCTGTCAGCTAGAGATATGAATGAGTAAGCCAGAGTGCGTGTATACCTCCTGTTGTAATACCAGGGATCAAGGTACCCTGAAGTGATACAGTAAAAATTTCATGTGAAAGTGCCAATGAATCAAATCTAATGCATAGCTAACCACCTGAGTGGCTCCTAAGAGAAACAGAAGTAGCTGGACTCTATCCTCATGTCTCACAAGCAGCTCAAGAGCTGTGAGGCACCAGCTTAACCTACTATGTCACCACATCCCTCACAGTAAACATTACCCTACTGCATAAATGGGTAAATCACTATAAGTAGCTCAGCACTCTAAAACACTATGGAGAAAAGTATCTGATAAATAAATACTGTGAATGCAAATGGAACAGAGTGTACAGGCTGAACAATGTGTAACATCTATGAGAACAAGTACTAGGAGAGAGTGATCATAACAAATTAAATGCTACAAGAAATTTGTGTCCATATGCTTACCCATTCCTTCACTATTACCATCTTTTATTGTTAGATACCTTTGTTACTTTCCATTAATCTGAAACTTTTGCCCAAAGTGACTTACAGGGATTTACCCATTTATAGAGCTGGGTCACCAGTTTAGCCTAAGTATCTTGACCAAGGGCACTATGGCAGGCAGTGGGATTCAAACCCATTTCCTTAGACCACAGTGTGATAGCCTTAACTGTTATGCCAGCTGCTTCACAGAACACATTTCTTGACATCGCTTAACCTTCATTCTCACCCACAGTGACCTGTTCTAGTCCATTGTTCTGGCTCAGACAACAACAAGGGATGCAGTCAATAAATAATGAAACTAATGACGAGAAACAACATTCATGTCAAAGGGAGGAAAACTGCTGTTTCACCCTGGAATAAAAATTATTACTTTTTTAAGAAACGGCCTATAAATTTTTTTAAAATGTGCAACTTGCATTAAGTGCAAAAAAAGCATTTGCTGATTAAATAAATAATAAGTACCGCATTGGTGGGGTACGTATCACTGAGCCATGCTGCTGAACCACCAACAACATATACACTCAGTGCCATGATCTCAAATCCCTATAGCCTCTGGGTCACTGTAGGCAATCAATCAGATCCCTCATGACTGTCGGATGACTGATATCTCTGTTTTCTCTCTTTGCAGGTAATGTATTTGCCAACACAGTGCAGAGGCAGGCGAGGTTAGTTAATTCATTGCAACATCCTTCATGTTATTGCTGCCATGTGCTGTGCAGATGAGTACCATGCCGTGCAGGTACTCAAGCTCATATACATTCAGATTGCTCACAGTGGCAGGACAAGATTCACTGTGCTCACAAAGTACGTCAGTAAATTACTTTCACACCATGGCTATCCAAAAATAAAAAGAAGTTGAATTTCCCTGTGGGGATTAATAAAGTTCTAGCTTATCTTATCCTATCTTATCCTATCCTATGCTGTCGTAAGAGGTTATTTAAGGATGCCTCCCAGCTGGTACTCAAACATCTTGCACAGGCCTTAAAATGTGTTCAGAGAGGATGTCCTTCCATTCAAATCTCCATTTTGCCTGCATGAACATTTTACTTACTGACTTAAGTCATTTTCACGAGTGACTTTAGCATAAATAAGTATTTGGGCTGGATCAGACTTTGAAGCAAATGTTCCTTCCTGACAGTTCATTCATGGACAGTACAGTTGAAGCTCTGGCATCACCTCCCACAGGATGTACTTGAATATGATCACATCAGGCCTCTTAGAATTCAGTGTAGACTCTTAGGATGACATTTGAGTCCCACTCTGGCCCATGCAAGCACAGGAGGTCCATTCTCTATGTGGCCTTCAGCTATAGTGTCTTCTCCAGCTCAACTGTGGCTCAATACAACAGAACTAATATCACAGTGCACCCGTTTTGGCAATGGGTGATGGGACCAGATGATGGCTCCAGTGTCCCATGGTTGTTTGTCTCAGCTTAATCAGCACCCATTTTAAAAACAAATCATTTATATATTTTTTTATTTTTGGTTTATGTCTTTTTCCAAGGCAACATATGGTGTTTGATTTGAAAAATACATAAGTACTTAAGTGATTAGGAACATAAGTAGTTTAACTAAGGGCTTAATATAAACAAGAGCTGTGGTTCCTGGGTTTAAAAAAATTGTTCATACGATGCTGCCCTACAATCAGGCCATGAACAGCAATGTTTGGCCAGGATAGAAAGACCCAGTGACACATCAAGTTATTACTGTGCTGTGCAAATCAATCACTTCAAACTGATGAGGATCCCCAGAAGCAAAGTAGTTTACTGGGTGGGTTTAGGTTCCCTCTCACCCACATGTTCCATACACCAGCTAACCCCTCACAGATGACTTCAGCTACCACAGTATTTGTTCCTTTTCATAGATTTACTTATAGGAGTGTTTCAGCAGCAATATGGGCCCAGGGACAGAGATGTGACAAGGAACAACCAAACCCTCACCCAAACAAACTAACACTTTAAGGTTCATGTCTTCCACTTGAGGATATAGTAGTACAACTGTCCTGGGACCTGAGCCTGTATCCTAGTAAAATAGCAGGCCCTGTTTAAATTCCACTTTCTTTACCTGCAATATTAAACAGAACACTGGCAGCAGGTGGCACAGTGGTTAGAGCAATTCCTTTTTAAAGGGAATAAGGTTCAAATCCCATCTCTTGCCATGGTGCCTTATCTCAAGGTACTTAATCTGAATTCCTACAGTAAAAACTACCCTGCTGTATGAATGACTAAATTATCGTAAGTAGCTTAATGTACACATGGTAAGTCACACTGGAGAGAGGTGCTGGATAAGTAATAGTTAATGAAAAGGATTTTACTAAATGTACCTATTTAAACAAGCCTTGACCTTAATTGACATGTAGTTGATTGAATAAAATATTTTCAATGCACTTGACCTGGTAATAGTTGAATAGTTGAAGAACTAGGGAAACTCTTGATACAAGGGCTAAAGTTGAGTAATGAGCAAAATGAATTTTTGATTAAGCAAACCTGAATACTGCACTTAAATGTAATATCACACCTTTAGTAATATGGTGGCTATATGAAAAATCTGAGAAATGTTGTAAAAAGATGGCTGTAAGGTTGGACAGGGGATGTTCTGTAGTGACAAGAGAATTGGCAGAAAAGAAGACTCAGCACAGTATGCATGTGACGCATCAAGGGGGGAGAACTTTAAACGCCCCTTATTAGAGTTACATCTGGCCCTGAGTTTTGTTGGAGTGAATTGTCTTCTGGGTTAACCTGCACTGCAGGAAGAGATAGTTAGCATTTATGTGAAAGTGACAATGCTAAGAAACTTCAAACCCTGCCTACCTTCTGTGTCTTCATTAATTAAAGACTCGCTTTGAGTGCATGCGTGGGCTTGCGCATTTGTTTGCAGTTACAGCAAGGTGGATAATGATGTCGGATGTTGTGACTTTTGTGCATTAAAAAAGTACATTGTGCACCTTTGTGTGAGACAGATGCTCCAAACACAAGACAGCACACTTCTTTCGGCAATATGTACTCGTGTTCTTATTGAGACTTCTGGGACATGATTAGTAAAGAAGGCAAGTACTGAGGTGGCAGGTGGAAGTCATTCCTATTTAGCCAGTTACTCAGCACATGTGTCATTAATGTTTACTTTTACATTTATTAATTTGTCAAACACTTTTCTCCAAAATGAAGTACAGCTGAGAGTAAACAATAATGCAAATGCTTTAGAAACTGGCAGAGTAATGATCAAAGCACATCTTAGTGATACCAGACAAAAATGCTGCTGGCTCACTTTTCTCAAGTAGGTTGTAGAAATGACATTCAAACAGCAGACACATAGATAATCATAGTAGATGGTGTTTGACTCATTTATTAAGTTGTCAGGAGATAAGAAGAGGAATGGCTCTGCAAAAGATGGGCTTGCGAGGGATTCAGCAGCTCTGAGGGACAGAGGGAGTTCATTTCACCACATCATGACTAAACCAGTCAGCCATCAAGCAACCTGGCCTGTTTCACAGAGACAGAACCAAGAATGCCATCTTCTGCATTTAATCCTGTTTCCTCAATGCTCACTAGAAATTATTGGCTGAAAGGCTGAGTGTTCATTAATGAATCATGGCTCTACCCAGGGGGCACTCAGCCAACTGCGTCCCACAAATGCTGACTCATAAATGCTGTATTAACAATTTATAAGAGGAACAAAATGTCTAGGATTGGGTGGGGAGCAAGAAGTACAGGCTGTAGGTGAAGGGGTAAGCTTTTCTCTAGTGACTGAAGCCTTTGCCTTCTCCACAGTTGGGTAATAATGTCTGCCAGGAAGTGTACACCCCCCCAGGAGGACCACCTGCAGAGCATTTAGTGTACCAACTCATTAGAAGTCCTTCAGCAAATCATTCTTCTGGGCACTTGAGCTAAACCATGCAACCTGGTTTGATAAAACTATTTGTTAAGCAACTAAATAGTAATAATTAAACATCGGGGGAAACACATTCAGTTCTTCTGTAAGTTCATTAAGGCTCCAGAAATTTTGAGGCTCATAATGAAAACATTTACCTTCTGTCTGTTCCTTTGATTTACCCACCAGCTGGGCCTTGCAGGGAATACTAACTGGAGGACATCTGACAGTTTGTTCATCCCAATTTGTTTCATCCTGAATCATTCCATGTCATATTTAAAGGACCTCTTGACTCAAACATATTTTCTGCATTTGCAATTATGTCTTTGGGACAAAATTCCATTTAGGAGAAAACAGTCTCTACAGAGGTTTCACATACTTTTAACACTGGGATGGCAGATGCTGTGAAAAATTAACAGCATCAGAGCACAGAGTTTATATATGTTTTTTTTAGTTTGTGTGTGTGAGTGTGTGTGTGTGTGTGTGTGTGTGTGTGTGTGAAAGTGTGTGTGTACACGTAAATCCTAGCGTGTGCTTCCTGCTGTGGGTACCTGGGTTGTTACAGGTTAAGAAACTAAAGGTAAAAGTGCGCTAAAATAAGTCTAGCCTTGCGGTTAGTGCACATAGTGTACCAGGAAACATTATGCTCCTCGAAGCTGTTCTCTGCACATTTGTTCTCAGAGTCATTTTTAAATATGCATATTTCTCCATCAGCATAAATATTTCACACTGGAAGGAATCTCTTCCAGCCATTTCATCATTCACACAAACAGAGACACACACACAAACACACACATATGCAGACCACTGTATTCCACAGTTAATCACACAAACCCCCTCTGACTGCATACATATCTGTGTGTGTGTGTGTGTGTGTGTGTGTGTGTGTGTGTGTGTGTGTGTGTGTGTGTGTGTGTGTGTATACATGAATGTATGTCCTCTTCAGATTAGAAATAGTATTAGCAAATTCAATATCATCTGCATGAGTTTATACCCAAGGGTCACTTTATTAGGTGCTGAACTTGTTTCCACAGGGTTCTCTGTCCATGGTAGCCTGTCAGCTTCGCTCTTTCTGCACATTTTTGATAGTACTTTTATTCTGTTAACATCACATTCTACCTCATCCAAAAAATGCTCTGTTGGCTTGAGAGCTGGGACAGAAAAGACTACTGTAATAAAGTAAGGACTCTCATTTTTGTGGAACTCATATTTAAGAAAAGAACAAATAGATCCCATAATGATGGCTGTTTCTGAAGTGCTGGAACCAGTCTGACTGGCACCAATGCCAGGTTCAAAGTTAGAGTACATGTCTTGTTCACTTTAATGGTCATTCAAACAGTAACTGGACCTCTAGACCTTGTGTGTGCTTTACATACCGAATCCCAACCAAAGAAACTGTCCAGCAAGCTGTGTGCATAAATGGATGTGTGTACCTAATAAACTGGCCAGTGAGTTTATATATTTGGTAAACATAGTTTATGTGCTGCTGATCATCTAACATCGCTGATTTATTTGCAGTTCCACCAGCACTGCAACACCTGTGAAGTGAGTCAAAACACCACCTTGCAGACTTTTGCATTTATTCATTCATCATAAAGTTTTCTGCAAAGCCAGATTTTTACACTTACACTATTTTACTAATTTATAATGCATTGTAATTTACACTACATCAATTCAACATAAATGGCTTGATCAAAGGCATTACAGCTGCAGCAGAGAGCCAAACACAGGTTCTCCAACTGCAAGATGATGGCTCTCACCACTACACCACCTGCTGCCTCAACAGATTGCACATTTGATGCTAATCTAATTAAAAGTTTATTTAAAAGTCCCATTTAAGCAGTATATGTGCATGTTCTGACACAGTGGTGAATCAGTGTACACTGACAGTATCTATCACTTTGTTAGCAGTTCTTGGGATGAATTTGATGCATCCTCACACAGGCACAAATCAAAATATTTTCAGAATTCATGAA
The DNA here is from genome assembly GCA_900497675.1 of Arapaima gigas. Lineage (NCBI taxonomy): Eukaryota > Metazoa > Chordata > Actinopteri > Osteoglossiformes > Osteoglossidae > Arapaima > Arapaima gigas. Next base: position 208,499 of record UFQX01001015.1, read on the forward strand.
TATTCTGTGTGAGAGCAAGATCAAATCCTAAATTCTGTCCTTTGACAAACAGTTTGCTTTCCTCTCAAGTGTAAACACGTCACTGTGTTCCACAGCAGCTTCTTCATAGCCTTTTAGAACCAGTTATAATTCCATTTCAATTTAATCCGCACACAAAACCTCTCCATAGACTTCAGGCTCCATTGCATCTGCTGAGGGCAATCAGCATCTTCTGCCCGGTGTGACCACACTGGAAAAGGGCCTGACTCTTGTGTCTCACACACCTGAATTATAAATAGCTGAGCTTTTTAAAACTGTGCACGCCGGCTGGCATGTGGCACTACTCTTCTCCATAATTCATGTGCTGTTGTTTGTTTCCCCTACATATGCCCCCTTGCCGGTTCTTGTCACCACCATTGGTCTGCAACACATTTGAATGCAAGTAAAAATAGATGAAAAATGTTTTGTCCGCCTGGTGTACGCAACTTACACCCAGTTAGTTTCACTGGCTTTCAATTTATATGCAAAAATGTAGACATATAGGTATGTGCTTGATTTTTTTCTAAAAAAAGAGAAGTTGGAGAAGTTCTTTGATAAAACTGCACGGTCTCCTTCCCTACTCCAGAATCACTGACCAGCAGTGGTGTTCAGATTGAATGAAGAAGGTACTACCATAACCAGTTCGTGTATTTGGGCTGTTTAACCCGTTGCTGTGTGACTGACCACTTAAGGTAAGACTATATTCAGTGTGTATGTCTGGACTTGTAACCCCCAGTGGTGGTTACACTGGCCAGTAAAGGCAATGTCACAATCTGTAAATCCTAGCTGATCAACCACTAAAAGTAAAGGACCAAGGTGTTTCTTTCACCCCTTTAAACTCTTGGGGTGATTGAACTGACCATTGAAAGTAAAACCATATTCTGTGTTTATGTCTGAATGATAACTACTGATGCCCAGATTGGCCACTGAAGGTTAAACCACATGTGTATTTAGGCTATTTAACCCCCTACACCCATCTGCCTGACCACCGAAGGTAAACATCCACTGCCTTGACTCCTGAGCAATCAGACTGACCACTAAAGGTAAAAACATATTTAAGGTCTGTTTTTCAACTCTTTAACTCCTAATAATAATCTGACTGACCACTGATAATAAAAAACAATAACATACAAACTGTGACAGCCATACTGACAATTTTAAGGTCACCACCAGGCCAGGAAAAAGAAATGCTTATTTTCTGGTCACATCAGACATGAAAGAACAGAAAGCCCATAAAAAACCACAAAGCTGAAATCCAGGACATTTCTGAAATTAAGTGCCTCTTGTGCCATGTGAATAATATCCATAAAATAAATTGCCTTTCTAATTTCCAATCTTTCACCCAGACATGAGACGCAGTTATATTCCCTGACAGACAGAAATGAGTCCTTTGTGTGTCCAATGAGCTCCGGGACATTTTGCATAATCATGTAACAGAATAGCCTCACTGTGACCACTTACTATCACATCTATAATCGTGATTTAATCTGAGCTCTAGTTTTAGGGGAACTTCTTCACCCCTTTTTCTTGATTCACAGCAGAAAGTTTATACAGTGTTGATCTTCAAATCAGTAAACAGCAGAAATATTAACTTTCCTCAGGTACAAAAACAATCTAGTAGCTAAACTGAATTTTGCATGGCAATTTTGCTGTGACTCATACAGCACCTTGTGAATAAATAAGACCTATGATGGATAGTGAAGCATGCTGGGAGATTATATAACAGAATAACACCAAGTCTAGCAGGCAAAGGAACTAATAGAGAACCACCACCTTGTTTAGCCCAGCAGCCTAATGCTCCCTTAGTGACCATCTCTACACCTTTCCCCTCTATACCTGCAGCTCTTTAGGGCTCCATCAAGATTCAAGTTTATTAATGGTTTATTAATGCTGTTCTCCCCAGTTTCCAGTATACTTTTGTTCACATGAAAAAGGTATCTGGAGTCCACTGTCTAAAAACAACCCTTCCCATAATATAATGAGGTCATTTAGAAAGGAAAACCACTTCCACTGAAGATTGGAAGGGCCTTTTTTCATACAAAGGGACTATTACACGGTACAGAAACACTTTTTCCTCATTATGTACTTCCAGCTCCTGAAATTTTAGATTTAATCAATGTAAAGAATGAAATCAAGATTAATCATGCCAGACTTTTTTTCAGATCTTTAATACAATCCTGAAAGAAATAATATTTAAATTAAAAATAAAAGGATGACTTTTAGTAAAAAATAAATAAAAATGAAAAGGCATGCAAATCTTTTCACTAATACTTTGCAGAAACACTTTTTGCTTTGATTAGTCTGTTTGAAATTTTTTTATATCTTTCTTTTGATCTATACTTTTTGACAGAAAGCTTTTCATATCTCTTGCAGACCAAGGCACATCCTTCAGGAGCAGATGATTTTATTCAGAGCAAATCAGAATCATTTCAGTTGATGTCAGGTGAGTTCAAATTACCTTTGTCAGTGATTTGTAATGTGAGTGCTTCAATCAGAAAAGAGTTACAACAACCATTGTAAAGGGTGTACACACATACAGTACTGTGCGAAAGTCTTAGGCACCTGTGGGGAAAATGCTATAAAGCAAGGATGGTTCCAAAAATAATACCATGAATACTTATTAATCAATAAACCTTCTAAAAAGTGCAGTAGACAAGAAAAACCTCAGTCAAATCAATATTTGGTGTGACCACCCTTTGCATTTAAAACACCATCAGTTCTCTTATGCAAACTTGCATGCAGTTTAAGGTAGAGGTTGGTAGGTTCTTCCAAACATTTTGAGGAACCGGCCACAGTTCTTCTGCAGTCTTTGACTGTCTCTGCATGTACTCCCAGACTGACTTGATCATGTTGAGATCAGGGCTCTGTGGGGACCATACCATCTGTTGCAGGATTCCTTCTTTTTGCTGAAGATAGTTCTGTATGATTGAGATTGGGTGTTTGAGGTCATTCTCAGGCTGCAGAATGAGTTTGGGGCCAATCAGAAACCTCCCTGATGGTAGATAAGAATCTACATGTACTTCTCAACAGACACTGAAGTTGCATGCCTAAGACTTTTGCACAGTACTGTATGCAACTGAAAAATTGAAGGTTATTTGCTCATAATTAGTTATCATAAAGTCATCCTGTTATTTTTCACTTAAATATTGTTTTTTTTAGATCTTATTAAAAATGAAAAAGGCCTGGTATGATCTGTCTTGATTTCTGTCTTTACATTAAAAAAATCTGAAATTGCAGAGTGCGTAAACTTTTTGTTATCCACTGTATGTTGTGGATATTGGAGAGCAACAACACCGCCTTGCCCTTGGGAACCTGGGGTTTTATTCCCAGTCCAGGAATAACACCACTATTTATTGAGTCCTCAGGCAAGACTCCTAATGCTATATTTGCCTGCCTCCCAGTGAGAATAACTACAACAGAGAGAGTCACGCTGGCTCAGATGTTTCCCAGAGTAACAAGGTCCATGTTGAATGTTGGGGAACAAGGACATTTCAATGATAAGTGGGATACTGCAACCACAGATGGACAGGTTCTGATAATATGAACTTAATGGAATGCTACTACAACAGTACACCTAATGAGACAGGATACATGAAATGCCTGGGGGAATTATGGATAAGGAAAAGACCATGATCCACACTCACAGAAAAAACAACTAGTCAGTCAATGCTCAAAGATCATCAAAAGAAGCCTCCCGTTGAAACTAGAAATTAATAACATATAAGGCAGATTCCAAGGCTCAAATCCCATTCAACTACAAGCAAAAGAGCAGGATGAGATGCATGACAACAGCAGATCTCTTACAATGGGTCACGAACATGAAGAACTTGACAGCACAAGGGTCTGATATGATCCATGTATGCTATCTAAAAAAACTAACGGCTCTGCACATTTGCCTAGTAGCATAAATGCACTAACTACCTATAGGCTCTCACCCTGACTGACTAACCCATGGAAGGATAGTAGTGGTCACAAAAGACCCCGCTAAGGGACAAACACCGTCCAATTACCACCCAATAACCTGCCTATCCACAACATAGAAGCTCCTATCAGAAATCATAGCCACCAAGTTGAATCAACATATCAATGCGTTAGTCTGCCTGGTTTTGGAATCTTGGTGGACAGCTCTGTCATTATTGCAGAACAACTACAAGAATCTGGTGATCCTCCAACCGCATGGAAACCATAAAGCAGGAATATGGCAACATTCAAATACCTCCACAGAGTATGACAGGTCCTGAAGAGCAAGGTGAATAGGAAGAACAAGATTAGTGCCATCAACACATATGCCCTGCCAGCCATCAGATACCTAGCTGCCATGTTAAGTTAGCCAAGAAAGGTAATGGAAGCTGTCAATATCAAGACTTGGAACCCCCTTACATTGAACGGAGTCTTCCACACAAAATCCAACACCCAAAGACTGTACACAGGCTGGATGGAAGGAGGAAGGAGCCTAGAAAGTTGACAACAGTCCTCAATGAGATACAGACCATCCATGAGTACATCCAAACGATGTCCACTAAAGATGAGCTACCAGGGGAACATCTGAAACACATAGAGGATGCAGATAGCAGGGAAACAACAGAGTTTCCATGGCAGGATAAGCGCTGACATGGAATGTAGCACTGGCAGATGGAAGAGGTGACCAACATGTGGAGCTCCTACCAATGGCTGGAAAGGCCAGGGCTGCAGGACTGTCAGTACAGAAGTGCTAATCATGGTGGGGCAAGAACAAGCACTGAGAACAGTTGAAACAGAAGTGTACCACATCAGACAAGACCCCAAGGGCAGATTATACAAAGAAACCCCTCAGACAATCCAGTACCTATTAGCAGGCTGCAAGATGCAGGCACTGAGACACTGAGAGACACAACCAAATGAGAGGGATCATACACAGGGAAATAAGGAATATGGCTTGAACAATGCAAAGTCTAAATGGAAGGCACCACAGAGAGTGGTAGAGAACAACAGAGCCAAGATCTTGAGAGACTTCCACATCCAGGCAAAAAAACAAATACTGGCTAACCAACCCGATATTGTGGTAAAAGATAAAAAGGAAAAAACAGCAGTGATGGTTGATGAGGCAATTCAAAGTGACAGAAACATCAGGAAGATGGAATATGATAAGCTGCAGAAATACCAGGGATTGAAAGAACTCTAAATAATGTGGAAGGTGAAAAGCAAGGTAGTTTACACCTAAGTTGTAAGGATGACATCAGATGCCAGGAATGAAACCATTGGTCCCGGCCCAGAAAAGCACAACCCTAGGAATAACAAAAATACTGCAAAATACCCTTCGAACTCCCAGGCCTCTGGTAGGAAGCCAGAGTCTGGGGAAAGATACCACCTACAGGGAAAATGCTGTGAAAAAGAAATTTTATGCACACTATGTGGTCAAAATCTAAATACTGAATCTTTGATTTAGTCCTATACTACATGGCCTAAAGTATGGAAACACCCCTTCTAATTAATGGATTTGACTAATTTAGTCACACCCATCACTGACAGGTGCATAAATTTAGCCATGCAATCCCTTTAGACAAACATTTTCAGTACAATAGGTCGTACTAAAGAGCTCAGTGACTTTCAATGTGGTACTGTCATAGGATGCCACCTATGCCTTTCTATCAGATCAGTTTGTCAAATTTCTGCCCTCCTACACCTGCCACAGTCAACTTAGTGTGGCATAGAAACACCTAGGAGGATTAACAGCTCAGTTATGATGTGGTTGGCCACACAAGTGCTGAAGTGTGCTGTGTATAAAAATCATCTTTCCAAGGTTGAAACACTCACTACCAAGTTCTGGAAGTAATGTCAGCACAAGAACTATTCATCGGGAGCTTCATGAACTCGGTTTCTATCACCAAGGAGTTGCACATCAGCTGAAGCGGTGCCAAGCACAATGCCATTAGACTCTGGAGTTGTGGAAATGTGTTCTCTGGAGTGATGAATCACAGTTCACCATTTGACAGTCTGATGGATGAATCTGAGTTTGCCAGATGCCAGGAAAACTCTACTTGTCTGCATGCATAGTGTCAACTGTAAAGTTGGTGGAGAAATAATGATCTGAGGCTGTTTTTCATCATTTGGGCTGCTTTATTCCAGTAAAGGGAAATTATAGTACTACAGTACAGAGTGACATTCTAGAGAATTCTGGGCTTTCAACTTCGTGGCAACAGTTTGGGGAAGGAGGGCCCTTTTCTGTTTCAATATGACAAGGCCCCTGTGCACAAAGCAAGGTCCATAAAGAAATGGTTTACTGAGTCTGGTGTCGAAGAACTTGAGTGGCTTGTGCAGAGCCCAGACTTGAACCCCATCAAACACCTTTGGGATGAACTGGAAAGCCGACTGTGAGTCAGGTCCTATCACTTCACATCAATGTCTGACCTCACTGATATTCTTGTGTCTGAATGGGAGCAAATTCCTGCATCCATGTTTCAAAATCCAAAGGCTGTTATAGCAGCAAAGGAGACAACCATCTCCAGATTAATGCACATGGTTTTAAAATTAAATGTTCATACGTCTGGCCATGTAGTGTATACATGCACTAAAAAGCTTATCTTGTTACAATGGAGAACATTGAAAATGCAAAAAATAATGATCATATTTAACCTATAACAATACACCATTATTTTGGAGAAATTCTAAAGAAATTAAATGCTGTTTCCTACTGTCTTAAAAGAACAGGGCTGGTTCTGAGGTCCTAGCCCTGAGGAACTCTAAAGCCTGTATGCAAACAGTGATTGATAGCTTCACACTTGGAAACAGTGGGCTAATATATTTGTTGGAAATAAACATTTGTGGATCCACAATTCCTTGCATTTCACCTCTGTGCACAGTGAGTCTGGTCACATAGACATCCTTGGTTGTTGCTTTCAGAGGTTGTGTTTAATGGGGTCATGTCCTATATTTCTCTAATCCCTTAAAATAATAAAGTCTATTTTATGAAATGTGCTCTCCTGGTGCCCTTTACCCGAAAGAGGCCACAAAGGGCAGCAGAAAACTGATAGGGATCGGGGAAATCTTTGCGCGCTTGGTCCTGTATTGAATGAGCTTCCTGGGAAAGCAAGGAGAACAAGCAGGGCTAGAAATGGGGGTTTGTTTTTGCTGGTGGGCAATTAGTGCTCAGTGTCCCCCATAATGTCCCCAATGCAGGTTTCAAGCTCATTCTCCATTGTGCTTTTGCACACTCTGAGGAAGGTTCTTAACCTCAGCCCTTTGGTGCATCCATGGTTGTATTAGCGATTAAAAAACTCTCAATTAAAGGGTCTGCAATGCAGTTAATGAATCTGGGAATTTGAGCTCCAAATAAGATATGCAGACTCTCCCTCCTGTGCAGTTGCCTCAACTTTAGACCTTCATTTCAAACACAATCAGTCCCTTTTTTTGGTAGATGCCCCAGGCAGTAAGGCAGTTTAATTCTTTGCCTCCTCTCTCAATTGGGAAACAAAGGCCTATCTCACGCTCCACACAGTTCAACACCATCTAAACTGATACTCCCAAAGGCCTGGGTTCGACAAGCCTCATAAACAGAGGCTGGGAGGAGAAATAATTAAAACTGAGCTCAAAGAGTCACTCCCACAGACAGAATGTCTACAGATGTGTTAAATAAGGAGGGACTCGCAACTCAATTCACACACTAAGCACAAATACCACTTTTGTCGAGAGACAAGACAACAGCTGAAATGGGAAAGAAACAGAGGGGCTGATTATTACTGTCACATAATTAGAGCACAATTAAACACCCTGATAGGTTTGGGAATGTGACTGACTTGAAGTTGAAGAAAAAGCAGATTGAGAGAGAACCACCATAGGCTTGCTAAAACACATGCATCCTTAATCTTTTTTGGACACCAGGTGCATTAAGATGTCATCTGGGTTCCTTAGAAAACCATTCAGTCCCCATAATCTCAGGGAATAATGCATTCCTGGTCAGAGCACTGTGTGTCTGTCAAATGGATTTTGTGAGGAGGTCAAGCTGAATGAATGAAATTACATCCAGATTTTTTGGTTGGTTTGGTTAACGTTTATGTTTTTGAGTTGCACTTAATTGAAGTTGTATTTTATTAACATAGTAGCCAGTGTGAACAGCACCAATGTGGTGGACTGAGCTCAATGTGGTCCTCAGAGCTGCTGAATCCCTCCCAACATTCAGAGTCACAAATTCATTTGTTGCCTGATCTCCTGACAGCTATGCAAAGAGTCCAGCACCATCTGTTATGATTATTTGAATGTCACTTCTACAGGCAGCTATCTGAGGAATGTGAACCAGCAACAAGGTGATATATTTTTCAGCTGGAGGATAACCATCAGTGTTTCTAGAAGAAGCAAAAGTCATGAAGTGGCAGGTGCTGTGCCTGCCAGGGGTATGTGTGTGGTAGTCTTGCTTTCTGCAGGAGCTCTGGCACTAGCTGCCTCTGCCATGGTCCTAGGCCTTGATGGATGTTTGCCTGTATGACTAAACACTCCCGTACCCCATGCCATGTTCAGGTGCTTCTTCATGGAGGGAGTATGGTTTTGGATGCCTGCTGTGCTCTCCATCACTTGACCACAACCCTGTATGACAGCTTGCATTTTCTTGGGTGTAACTAAACTTATTATGGACTAAACAGTTCCATCAGATCCAGTGATGAACCAAAAAATGGGCGGTGTCACTTAGAAGAAGTCATTAAAGGTTGATTGGCTTAGCTTTCTCTCTATGGAAAAAGGTATGTGGCATCATCTCCGAAAAGATTTTTTTACTAGCCACTCCAGCATCATAAAAATCCAGCTATTAGTAAACAAGACTCATTAAATAGAAGTAGATCATCTAAAGTTAACTGAAGGATTGCTATGGCACCCTTAACTACAGAATCACTAAAAAATAATATATATCAATAATAGGTTGGCATAGAACTCTAGGCAGGGTCCATCATACAGCAATCACAGCCTATGGGCAATTTAGAGGTACCCATCCACCTGTAACACATCTTTGGACCGTGTGAGGAAACCAGAGTACAGACTGAGCCAGATTTGCACCCTCCTCCAAACCCATGAGCCAAGGCTCCTGGCTATGCCACTGCACAACGCATACAGCATCTAATATTTTTTAATGGCAGAAATAAATCGGAAACAATATGTAGCACAAGATGATAATCAGTGATTTTGGGTCTTGGGTCTACAGTCAGCGTGGGTAATATGAGCCAAAGAGAGTGGTCAAAGGCCCTGTTAACTCAGGCATGTCAGTGTATTCAAAATCCTCACCTAAAATTAGCACAGTGGGTACTGTAGTAGTCAAGGAACTGGGTTTCATGTTAAAACCATACAGCTTCAAATTCCAGTTTAGGACTGGCTGCTGAAACAGTACTTTTCGGATAGCTGCATAAAGTATATATGTAGCAGTGTGACGGTGCAAAGTGTAAAACTATAAGCACCTTGTTCTGGATAAAGGTGCTTGGAATGCAACTGAATGTCTCATGCACAGTTGCTATGGAAACAAATCGACAGACTAAATCATTACTCTGACAGGACTCAGACAAGGTTCCATTTTCTTCCAGAGATAAACTCCATAGTTACTAGTTAAGCAGACTGCCAGTATCTGCCACTGGGTAAGAGGATGAATATCTGTGCCATTTTACTTCCGAGACTGTACACAATTTCAACATACACTCCCCGGGTATTTATAAACAATGTTTTTCTAGCAAGACATGGCTGTCCTTTGTGTATCTAAAGGAATTCTCATTTTGAACATTTCTAGCACCAAATGCTGGAAAAACATTTTCATTCCATTTTTGAACTTGACCCTAACAAGGAGAGGTCAAGGGGAATGTTTCTACAGTTGTCCTCCTGGGTTTTAAATGACAAACGCTACAAATGTTCGCATTTTTCCAGCACAGACGGTGTGAAGGTGCCACCCATGTCCCACCTGGGCTTGAGACAAAAGTGTCTTCTCCCCAAGATTCGCATTTATCTGTGCTCCCACTGCTGGGGAGCTGCCATTAACCATCACATGATGGATTGACTACAGCAGCGAAGGGGAGTCTGTAGAGTACATTAAAAAATAAATTAAGAAAGGTTATGTAAAATATACAGATATAATATTACTGTACAAAAATATTACACAACAATAACAACTACCCTGGAATTATGCAAAACTTTTCTTCAGACATTTGAAATGCAAAATAATATACATGTTGCCAAACCCTTCGTACGGTAGTGCAGCCTTGTCCATGTAGCCCTTTCATCTGTGAGTCAGCATTATACTTCAATATCAGTTTAATTTCAATTTACTTTAGTTTTATAGAGGTTCTTCTCTCACAGTGACACAGATTGCTAAACAAAAGATCAAGAGACATGGCAGTAACAGATATAAAGTAAACCAATAGATAAATGGTTAGCTATATGTTTAATGACTGTAAGAACTATACTAGCTAGAGAAACTATAAATTAAATCAGCTGCCAACTGAGGAAAGGAAAACAAAAAACTCATAACAAGAGAAATAAACTACTGGGGGTTCAAGTGCCAGTGGTGAAAAAAAAACAGAAACCCAGAAGCAACAACTGACAGGATAGAGAATGAAACTGTGATACTGCTATAAACACAAGAAGCTAATAACCTGATATCTAGCTGCAGATGCAAATATAATTATACATTACAGACATTTAATGAACATCCTGTCATGGTTTCAGTTATTGACAAACTCTCTAGTCAATCCATCAACCTTCATGATATCTCTGAACTGAATAAAGGGCACAGAAATGTTAGTGCTTAGCATCATATCCACAAGCACGGTGGATTCCCATGGTAGCTGACCACCCAAAGACATTTTTTTAGCAACTTATCTTTCTTGGCATTGTTTGTACTACATGTATGTATACATGTAATGTGTACATGTACCATATAATGCATATTTTCGAATTAGGTAGCTGCAACCAAGAAAATTTTTCTTTGGATAAGTAATACAGTTTCCTTCATTCATTCATCAAAGATCTTTCCAAACTGCTTTTGTAGGTGCCGCTGCCTCTACAAGGACTCCTCCTTGTGGTTGAAGTTCGAATTACAGCTCATAATTAATTTGCCGAGCAGGGACCAGTGTCCTATGTGTCTTCTATTATTATTATTATTATTGTTGTTGTTCTTGTTGTTGTTGTTGCTGTTGTTTCGCTGATACCTTTTAATCTAGTTTGTGCAGTTGGATATCTGAATCTGAAGCAGTTAAGGCATCGAGACTCTGCCAGCCCTGTCCCTCTCAGTCTTCCTACTGTAGAAAAGAAAATGTAATTTATAATTCCTGCTAATGGCAGGTTTGACACAGCTGACAGGCCACACTTTTTTCAAATGACACCAAGCACTAACTACTCTTTGGAAATACACACCCGGCACTCTGATGGTGGCTAGAGTGTGATCACATATTTAACATCACCTGTCGGTACCACACATGTAAAGCAGAGCCACTGCATTGTTATTGCAAGGTCTTGGGTACAAATCCCCCTCCTGCTTGAGTACCTTTGGTGAAGGTACTTAACCTGAATTGGTACAGTAAAAAATACCCTGCAGTATAAATGGGTAAATCAGTGTAATTAGCTTAGTGTACAAACCTCACATTGTGAGTGCACTTGGATAAAAGTGTCATACAAATCAGTGAATAAATAATAGCAGCGCATGTTACTTTAACACTTCAGTTCAAACACCTTGTCCAAAACTACACCCTCAATGTGTATGTAGCTGCACTGAGAACTACTCCTAATGTTTAGGAGGTTCCTCTACAAGTTTTTACCCTACTGCTTCAAATACAACTTGAGATTAGGAGCCCACTGGTAAGTGGGATTTTATTTTACCTTACAGTTATTTCTCATGTAAGGAGTCCCCGGTGAGGATTCCTGAGTGAACTAAGAGCACCGGCGCAGGGACACACTTGTGTCGTTACACCGGCAGGCCGCCAGGAGGCACCGTTCCTCCCGCTTGCTCACTGGGAATCTACCGGAGACACAAAAGTCGCCCGCGTGACGGCGCTCGCGCAGCCATGGGCGAAGCCGAGGCGCTCGCAGCCGACGACAAGGCCGGGGATTCGGGACCGAGCCCCGGTGACGAGCCGCTCGTGTGGAGCCAGGAGGTGGAGGTGTGCCTCTTCCACGCCATGCTGGGACACAAACCCGTGGGTGAGTCAGAGCGAAGCGACCTCTGCAGGCCCCCGACACTCCGACTGCCCCAGGCATTTCGCAGCCGCGCCATGCGCCGCGGTTTCCGGCTACCTCGCGTTTCCGGTCTAAGAAGTGTAGTGAAATATACAGTTTTAGTGATAAATGCGAGGAATACGCGATGTTGACCGAGCACATTTTGTCATATTGCCCGTGTTCGTTATTTGTGCGAGGGCTCTTCGCTGGGTTTTTGTCTTTCTTTTTTAACGGCTCGCCAGCCGCGCTTTCTCGCTTGGGCACGTGACCGCCTGAGCTGAGGACTGGGGGGGGGGCAACGTCCGGTAACGGTCGGCGCAGCGCGCGCTCTCTCGATCGCCTCAGAAACGAGAGGATGCTGTTCGCCTGTTATTGCTGGTCCTCGTCACTTAAACTAAGATACAGTATTTGATGAGTCTTGTTTCCAGTATGTTTTATTATTAGTCAACTAGTTCAGTGCTGCTATTGTAAACGGAGGTTTTAGCCCCTTTAAAATGCCGTCAGCTTCCAACACATAAGATTGTGTGATTTTCATAAAATTTATCAAACAGTATTCATTAAAACCGAGTTTTCAAATTTAAGTTCCCAGAATTGTACCCACTGGTGTTCATTTAAACTTCTTCCCTTGAAAAATGTTTTTTATCTAAATCTACTCCCCCCATAATATTCTGGTGTCCTGTGATGTTTTATCATCATGCAGTGCTTTATCATCAAAAATGTGAAAATAAAGTGGCAATAAATTTGGCAACAAGTAGACAGTGGTTAAAGGTCTAATTGTAATCTAAAAGGCCTTGGTTTAGGTCACACCTTCTGCTGTACCCTTGATCAAGGTACTTGCCCTGTATTTTTTACAGTAAAAGTACAGTTTTATTCTCTCTTTCAGGAGTAAATCGACATTTCCACATGATCTGCATTCGAGACAAATTTAGCCAGAACATTGGCAGACAAGTGTCGTCCAAAGTGATCTGGGACCACCTGAGCACCATGTACGACATGCAGGCCCTGGTATGTCAGACCTTTACACGTGCATTGTTGACACATTTATGAACATTTAATCATTTCTTATTCTTTTGTGCCTTCTGCAGGATGAATCGGAAATTTTACCCTTTCCCAACTCAGAGAAAAGCTTTGTTCTTCCAGATGAAATAATTCAAGAGGTGAAGGAAGGTATGTCAGTTCCTCTGCTTTATTACTTGTAGGATGAAATACAGATTTTTTCCTACCACGTTTAGTCAGCTTTTTATTTATGCTTATTTATTTTGTATGACTCAAAATATGTCAAGTCTGGACATTTTTCAGAACTGGGACACGGTAGTTTTTGCCACGATATTTCATCACTGCTCCACATTTTGTCCAAAATGGATGTTCTTCCCAGTCATACAGCTTTCATATTTTCAGTTTTTGTTTTGTTCTTCACAGGTAAGCTGGAGGTGGACCAGGAATCCAAAGACGATGTCAAAGAAGAGCGAGACTCGCAGTCCACGTATGGAGAAGGTTCTTACCTTAACTTGCTGTTTCTGTCCATACTCCTTTATGTTTTGCCTCTTCATAGTGACATGAGTTCTATTGCCACACTGTGCTGTTTGGTGACCTCACCTCCAAGCCACATGTGAAAACCAGACCAGAAGTTTTGAGGCACCGCTGCTACCTACTGTACCACCCAAGTAATGTGGAATTAGATAAATACTATTATTGCACTGTAAGACAGTACGTAGTTTGTTCACCTCAGTCCTTCTGAGAGTTTATGCAGGAACTTGATGGAAAGGATTTAAAAAACCCAACCCTTTCAAGTCCCAGATGCCATCTCTAGTGTCTTAGTGGTTTGAAACAAAACCCTGCCCTGAGTATTGCCTTTATTCTAAATTCTTGTCCTCCTCTTCCTCTTGCTCCAGTCAGTTTTAGTTATTTGGCAGTCAAGAATTTATGTAGCCTTGTCCCCTGTCAGTCATATATTTTATATTCACATTTATCATTTTAAATTTAACAATTTACAATTTCCTCAGTAACAACTCAGAGTAAGTAAAAGAGCACCAGCAACAAACAAAGAGCTTTAGACACAGGCACAGGATGATCAAAGCATAGCTTGTTTATCTGATAACATCATGATGCTAGATCATATCTGTCATGCAGCTGTCTAAAGAAGTGACATTCATGTTCAAACAGCAAATGCATCATAGTAGATGATGTTGGCCTTGTTTATGTAGCTGTCAGGAGAGAAATGGCTCTGAAAGAGATGGGTTTCAGAGTGATTCAGCAGCTCCGAGGGAGAGAGGAAGCATGACCATAATGTCTTTAACTGTTCTAATCCTCCTTGCCACCCCAACCTCACAGGTAGCATCACCCCTGCAAAGGTGACAGAGCGATCTGGCATCAAACACAAAGAGCGGGACGGAGACAGGAGTTCAACCGAGGGCCCAGTGGAGAAGAAGAAAAGGAGCCGCGGGGCTGACAAGGGTCACATTTCCAATGGCAACCCTCCCAGCCCCGGTGGGACAAAGCGCCGTCGGACATAAATCCACCTGGGAGAGCAGTCCTGGGAAAAGCAGTACCCTTCTCAGCCCATTTCCTTAGGACACCGATGGACAGGGAAGGTTTTTCTTAGCAGTTGGGAATCATGGGAGGGAGACTGCATCTTTTGGAGATTAGCATGTGCAAATGTCCATATCTTTGTTAATAAACAGTCTCCTTAGGTCAGCTGTGTTTCGTCACCTGACATGGTCATTATCTCAACTTCAAGGGTTCGAGTGCCAGCTTCATAGTACCATAGAACCTCTGCAGGCCATAAAGCGTTTCCTTGAAGGAGCTCAGTGGAAGTCTGTGATCCACAGACAGTGTAACGCTGTGTATTCAGTGATCATTTTGCCCATCTGGAAACTATGAAGATGAATTCTTTCTACAGTATGAAGAAATGCTGTCACAGGTATAATTGCCTGACCTTGTTCTTGTCAAGAGCCTCTCCTGCAGTCTCTAAACATGTGGCATAGATGAAGATGTAGATGATGCACTGTTGTATGAGTAGATGTGCAACAGATGAGCATGGGTAGTTCTCAAGGTGCTTGTAGATGGGAGGAGATGCTGGATTCATTTGAAGTCCAACAGCTGCGCCTTGGAGAAGTTCAGAGGACTGGAGATAGCAATGGGAGACGTTCGCACTGATGTGCCTTCCCTTGAAGATACCATGTCTTTCCTGCTTAACAAGCAAATAGTTTTTTTTCTTTTTCCCATTTTTGGGTAGGGGAAGCATCACTACTGGAGGACCTGTGGGTTTTGTTGTGTGTTTATTCATGATGAATAATGTTTTTGGAACAAAATTGCCAACATGTTACTTTGTTTTTGTTCATTCACCGGTTTGACTGGGGGTTCAATTTGGATTCTTCAGCATTGATGAAGTATCTTGTTTGATATTTTCTGAATATTTTACATATTCAGATTTTAACAGTGATTAAATTTTACTCACACTCACCTGTGTCTGTTTATTTTGTTGAAACCGGTGTGTTTAAGATGACAACAGTTCCACAAAGCACATCTGTGTCACCCTGGTAGGAGCTGGGAATAAAAATAAGCAGAATGGAATTTGTGACCAGTAGCTTGCTGATTCAAAGCCCAAGAACCAGTTTTGTGTTGTGTCTGTATTATATTGGTAAGTGGACAGGTTTTGGGCCATCCAGCACATAAGTCCATATACTGGCTGGTGCGGAGGAGCCACAGTCCTTTGTTGGGTCCATGGCCTGCCCAGTGCATACAACTACAACACCAAAAAGCTGGAAGACCTTTATGCTGCCTCAGTGCCAAAGGAAATCAGGCAGTGATCAACTTTCACGTTAGGTGGGCTCCTCATCTCATTAATGTAGTTGAGATCAGATGTTTGTCTGAAACTCGTTTTGTTCACAGCTTCAAAGTCTCTTCATTCCCCTATGCCACATCAGTAAAATCTTAATAATACAAATGTCCCTTCAACATATTCAGAGATAGGCTCTCTTTAAACCTTGGCAATATGAATAAAATTAAGTCTATTTATTGTGCAGACACATTAAAATTAAAACCAATTTGAAATGGTCAAAAATTGAAATGTGTTGTTATCCCAAACTCCTAATCAGTGTCTACTCTTTAATTTATCCCATAATGCTATGTTTTTGGTCATTGTCTTGCCACATTACAGCTTTTTATGTTCACTTTGGTCTCCATCCTAACAGTCCACCTCGTCTTGTGCCAGACTTGAGCTGCAAACGACATGAAAGCAAGCTGAGCGCACACTTAAATTTTTATCTGTTTTAGACAACAGATAAGAGAAATGTTATTTAACAAGGCTAATGCCTGGTGTATGTCTTGGGCGTCCGTAATTCGCGCAGCGCCTGTACTGACTTTGGGATATCCACTAGAGGGCGGAAAGGCATTAAATGTCAATTTTCTCACCACACATGCCCAAATAGCCTTTACCCATATTAACCTTTTTGATATTAGTATATAGATTTTAAAATAATGTAACTAATAACTATGTTTAAAATATTTAATGTGCATTGTTGCACTGTTATAACCTGAGATTCAAGTTATTACATATAGTAGTAAGACTGAGTAAGTGTGTGCAGTTACTTTCATTGTTATTTATTTTGGATTTGTAGGCATATTCATACAATTTAGGAAATTAAAAAGAAACATCTGCGTGTTTTTAATGTTGCTTTGCAGAAGTTCATTTACAGTGACGGTGAATTGTTAAATAGAATTAAAAATTAAACTCAAGTCAATTCAAAACTGAAAAAACTGCTGTCTGGTTCTGTTAAAAAAAGAACATTTTAATGGGTCTGCAGAAATAATTCTTCAATATTTCTTCATGAAATAAAACTTTTTAAAAAATACCCTGTTAGGTGACACAAGAAAATCCTAAAATTATGGAATTTTCTTTTTAATATATTTCAGCAGAAAGGTGATGCTTTTAAAAAAATGCTGTATAAGAGGAAAAGACTGATTATGTTCCTACTTATTTACAAAACCAAAACCTATGTTGTCAAAAATAGGTGAAGTGGATGAAATAAATTATGCTTTAATTGCTCCATTTGAAATATTTTCATATATTTTTGGGATTTATTTATTTTATTCTTAAACAATGCAGAAATTATTTTTTAGTCCTGGTAGCACGAAGGTTAAACTCTCAGTTTTGTGTCAGTAACGGTAAACTGTTGAAAGATTTATTTTATTTTTATCTTTCGCCCCCGCCCGCGGCCCCGATTCCTTGGCGGCGCGCCTTGCGCTAACACAGCTGCAGCGGTGTGTGTGTGTGTGTGTGTGTGTGTGTGTGTGTGTGAACGCATTGTGCCAGGGGCGGTGCGTGTGGGGGGGGGGGGCAGGCGGACCCAGACTGAGCGGCGCCTGGACACACCTGGGGAAGTTCAGGTTAAATAGCGGTGAATTCCTGCGCGCGCAGCTCACTGAAACATTAACAAACAGGGGGCTGCGCGCGCCAGGCCGCAGATGGCCCGGGAGCGCGGCCAGCAGCCTTTCACCCCGTGTGTGTGAGTGAGAAGAGAGAGAACGAGAACGTTAAAAGGCGAACTGAAAACGCTCTTGCACGTGCAAATGCAGATATTGTTACAGTACAGCTTATGTACAGTGTATAACTACATAATATATGCATTTTAGATATTTCACAAAAATATTAGTTATTTTATGACGTCTGCTTAAGTGTGTCTATAAGGAAGAGCACATTTTAGATTTTCAAATATTCCTTTGTGAAAAGTGGAATATTATAGTACAAATTTTGCATGTCCTCATAGAAAGAGCGTAAGACAGTAATAGACTGTTTTGTAGATTTAAAAAAAAAAACTTGATGTCTGTAGGCATGTAGCCCAGTACATGATTAAACAAATGTAACAAACAGGTACTAATGATCAATGACATGAAGTGCAGATTGAAGCAAACTAACTGAAGCAGAAACTCCTGTAGAAGGAATAAAACTGGGTGAGGGACAACCATAAAAAGGTGAGGTTGTAGAAGATTTAGCAGTTTAACCTTTAAATATTACACCATGGCACAAATGATCATAGCCAAAAACTAAAACAAGGCGGTCATTCTGTGTCAGCAACGTGTCTTCCTAGCTGAAATTTTGTGGCAGATGGATGGATATTTTCAGATGTGCTGTCTAGGTAGTTCTGCAGAAGCACAAACAAACAGGAAAAGTTGAGGATCAGAAATGGTTGGCCGAGGTAACTGAGTATCACAGATGAGAGAAACATCCTCCCTTTGAAACTGGAAGATGACTGGCAGAACCCACTAGGACCCTGGTACATCCATCCACAGTCTGGAGAAGTTCTGTCAGAAGTGGTCTTCATGGAAGATTTGTGACCAAAAAGCCACTCTTCTGAGTTAGAAACAAAGCCAAATGAGTCACCTACACATGTAAATACAAGGACTGGGATACAGAAAAATAACAGCAGGTGCTTTGGACTGATGAGTAAAAATTTGAAATTTCTGACTTTAACGGAAGGCAGAAAGGTTTGTCCAGTGAAGGACTGGGATGAGTGTCTGCAGGCAACAGTGAAGCACTGTGGAAGTTCTTTGCAGATTTGGGATTGCACTTCTGCAAATAAGAGCTGATGGTTTGGTCAAAATTAGTGACCCTCTTCTGAAAAATACAGGCAGATTATCACACAATACTGTCAGGAAGGCATCTGATCAGTTCCAAATTGACAGCAGCATAGCAATGACCCCAAACACATGGCCAAAGTCATGAAGAACTATCTTCAGTAAAAAGAACAAGAAATTCTCCAGCAGATGGTATAAACCCCAAGAGCACTGTTCTCAATATTGAGGAGGTCTGGGATTACATGCAGAGACAGAAGCAAGTGAGATAACTAAAGTCTGCAGAAGAACTGTGAGAAGTTCTCCAAGATGCTTGGAACAACCTACCTTCTGAGTACCTTAGAAAAAACTGCAACCAAGTGTACCAAAAAATTGACACCGTTTTAAAAGCAAAGGCTGGTTACACCAAATATTGTTTTAGCTTAGGTTTTTTATGTACTATGCTTGTAAGGAAGTTTAATAATTTGTTCATGGAATTATTTTTGGCACTTAAAATCTTTGCCTAGCACTGGATCTCAGTATATAGCCTATATATACACACTAATAGGTTATATAATGTAGTCTGTATACTCTGTGTAACAGAAGTTGTATAACACTTTAGATTATATAGACTTCCAGTAAAGTTTGCTGAGAACACCAGGGTTATGCAACAGTAAATCTGCAGGGGTGGTGGTTAGTCATGTGCACAGCAGATGGGGTATCATATACTAACATTTACTTTGTAGACTGTGTGGATTGAGGGGGTGCTCAGATGTATCAGGGTTTCCTTAGGAGCTTCATAGATCACAACCAAGTGTTTGAACCATTTACTTACCAGCTATAAGTCCTGAACTCAAACTGCTATAAGATATACTGGGCCTGGCTATGGCATGATGGTTTTGCCCCAAAACCATTCAGCCTTTTTTTTTTTTTATAAACTGGACCCTGAAACATAATGTGTTCAACAGAACTGCTGGCTGACCAAGTCCATGAAGTGGAGCTGTGATAGAACCATGTGGCATGATGAAACATTCACAAACACCTAAACTTCAGCTCAACTTACATTTCATTGTGACAACCCAGAACCATGAAAAAATACAAGTACTCAGTTTTTGGCCAAAATATTTGTCTTGTATTTTAAATGCTTCAGGTACACTGCAGAGACAAACCCAACACAACCAACATTCAAAGGCATTGTAATATACAATACATTTTCAGCTCAGTAATCTGAGAACTTGACATTTTTTACAAAATGTATTTTTAAAAAAATCTATAGGTTACAGATATCAAAAACAAAAAATATACAATTACAGCTGCAAGACAACATGTTTCTTATGCAGTCTCAACACAGTCAATACTGCAGATGTCAGTATTGTGGAAAGAAGCCCAGTTTGCTGTGGGTTCCAACAACTCCAATGAGCCCTGGTTGCCATCAGGCACCAAAGTTCAAGTCCTCTAAAGTCTCTTAGACAAGTCCCTTTGCCATCACAGATGGCAAAGATGAAACCACAACCTCCATCACAATAACTTGATCCTGATAACCATCATCACTGCTCTTTGGCGATGATCTGATCCTCCAAATAGCGGCACAGGATCCTGTTATTGGAGCATCCATTCTGAAGAGAGAACAGGACAACATCAATTACCACATGTTGAATTCTCAACTTCCATAACGTGAAGACTATCTTGCTGGGACCAACAGATACACAGATGATTCTTACCTCAGTGATGCTTGATAACTCCGTATTGAAGGTTGTCAGGGGGGACTGGTTGAGGGGGCCACCGGTAGCTGCTTGCCGACAACTTAGATCTGGCTCATCCAGCTCCACCTGGAGATCCCAAATGTAGTCTATGACATGCTGCAGGATCTCCACCTTGCTCGCCTTCTTGTTCGTGGGCAGCGTAGGCACCAGCTCCTTGAGTTTGCTGTAGCAGCTATTCATGTCCTGCAGGAAGACATTCATCTGCTCGTCCAGCAAGGGCATTTTGCACTTGGAGATAGTCATGCTTTGGTCAGAGAGGCACCGAACCACGTCATCAGTGCCCACCTTGCTCTTCAGGGCACAGGTAGATCCCACAACCTTCATCTTGAGTTTCCAAGCACTTAGTCTTCTTGAGAAGAACCAAATGGAATGTGTGATAAGAAGCTAGTGAGTAGCTCTCTGAGGATCACAGCCAGTCCCGTTGCTTTGCCTCCCACTTCCTTGACAGTTCGCTTCAACGCGCTGTTGCGTGCCCTTTTATGCTACCAGGACTTGTAGGCGTGGCCTGTAAAAGTTCGCTGAGTCACATGGAACCAATGGCAAGCCCGTGTTTGTGCACCGTCGGGTGGGTCCCTGTCTGGATTTCACCAATAAACGCGCTGCACCGCTTATCAAAGTTTACAATCTGCTGGAGGGCGTTGTAGCAAATGGAAGCAAATGTGTGTTTTTACGGGTGATTTGTGGGAACGCAGCTGTCCGCCGCGCGGGGACCCGCAGGTGTGGAGATGGCCTGGAGCCGGACGGGGTGGGGCATTGCAATTACTCTGGATGAATAACTTTTCAATTGCTGTATTTCCACAGCGGCGCATTCAACTAAAAATATGAACAACTACAAAGTTATAAATAATGATTGTGTGTTCGAACAGAAATGACGCATCCCACTATATGTAAACGTACCGTTTTCCTCCGTGCGCTTTATTTTTTTACAGGCTGTAAATATGTGTTTAGGACGGAACCTGATGCAAACATAATATTATTTCTGAGTATTTAAGTTGTTTGTTGAGTGATTTATTAACAGAAGGCTAAAAATTGTAATAATTATAATTATGTAAAGTCCGAACTGTGTGTGTTGGGTGAAATTCCTATGCATGCGTTCCGGTGGGTCTTCATTCCTTAAATTGCATATTTCCACACTGGATCTCGCGATCTGTTAAAACATACTCACACAGACACTCTCACGTGCTCGCCCTCCGAGCTCCCTTTCCTCCCCCTTCCCCCCAGAGCAGACTGCCTGGCGCCAGGCCCGTGACGTCACCCATTCACGCGGTCCCCCGGCGGCTGTCAGCCTGGCGCCGCGCGGGCGGTCGCCATGGACACCGCAGACCGTAGGCTCGAGATCCCTGTTCACCTGCGCGCCAGCCGAAACGCTGAGAACTGAGCGCGAGCCCCACGCGGGAACAAGCCGCCCGATTATTTATCACTTTGAGAGGCGGGATGAGATTAGAACCGCGCGCACCTGCATGAGACCAGTGTGTGTGTGTGTGTGTGTGTGTGTGTGTGTGTGTGTGTGTGTGTGTGTGAGAGAGAGAGAGAGAGAGGTTTGGAAAGAATAAAGAAAGTGGGCAGATGTCGCTGATCCCAAAAGAAACAGAAACTGACAAAAGTGGGGCAAAAGGAAAGTCTAAAGGAAAAAGAGAAGGTGAAGAACCCCACACCGCTCCAAAACAATAATTTTGAGGTTTGAATGTGGGTGTTGAATTAGTGTTTATTGATTTGTTATTTATTTCTGTTTTTTTAATTTATTTAAACAACTTTGCTACAACTTTAAATTTAATATTGAATACAGTTCAACGGTGTGAAAATGTAAAATCTCCACTACTGTCGTTCAATAAACAATTTAAATACTCAGAAATAATATTTTTCATCAGTTGCATCAGGTCCTAGACATATTTACAGCCTGTGGGGGAAAAAATTGCAAGGAGGAAAAAGGTGCTTTTCGGCTTTCATGAGATTCCAAAAATGTGGAGGGTTAAAAAGAAATTCTTCATATATATGTCTAAAACAACACAACCTTTTAAATTGATAGCAGGGAAAATAATTTTTAAGAAAAGGAATCCCATTTTTTACATATTATGAAATAACTCGTGCAGTTCACACATGAAAGCACCGTCTTTTAGGGGGGGGGTATCAGATTAAAATTAGGCAATTCTGCTTGGAGCAAAAACACCTCACTTGTCCTGCTGTGACACAACACCTGCAGCAACCAAATTTTAACTCTGTGTACAATAAAATGTGAACATAAAGCTTTCTAGATTTTAAAACAACTAACCAGGCTAGAACTGTTCAATGCTTTTTGAAAGAAAGAGTAGGGGACATATAATTGCAAAGTACTGGATATATATGGAAATTAATCAACATTTAATGACAACAGAAAACTGGAGTTTTTTGGAGTATTTGTATTTTTAAATGAATTCAGTAAATAGCCCCCTGGGGTAACATAAAGGCAGAACCTTGTTTTTTTCATAATAATTCCCAAAAATTGCCCCCCCCCCCCAGCCAGGACTGAGGGAATTTGTGATTGTGGGTGTGGCTAGAGCACTGGGACCTGAAGAGAGGGGGTGTGGCTAGTGTGAAGCAGGGGCCAAACAGGCATGGCCAGAACAATGGGAGTACTGAGCAGGGATTGTGGGAGCAAGCACGGCCGGAGCCACCATGTCTGGGCCTCCCCCCTCGGCCCCCTCTCCTGCCTGGCGCTTCCTGGGGACACGGACAATGACCCGCACAGCTGGCTGCTCTTGATGGGCTGCACAGACCATGGAGACAGAGACATGAGGAGAATGGGGCTTGGGGGGCACAGGACGGAAACATATTAGCTCCTGATTTTCACTGACAGCAAGAAGTAACCCCCACCCCCTTAGGGCCTCCTTGCTGGGACCCCCTTGCTTTCTCCTCGGTTCCCATCTCCACAAAGGTCCACTGGATGGAGTGCTTGTTGTGGGATTTGACCAAACAATGAGTTGACATGAGTCTATCTAGGCTCACACCTGGGTCCACATGCTTTTAGCTATGTCCCTCCCCTACCCCAGTCCTTATTTTTTTAGTTACTAAAGTTGGACATGACCTCAGTGTCTCACTGCTCATATCCATTCAGTTCTGAGACACTGGGACCAAAGGTGCTACAGTGAGTGGTTGTGACCCTATTTTGTCTTGATCTCATAACCTTCTGTACAAGATCCAGATCAGCCGTATCTCTTATTTTTCTGCTGTGGAAATATCAATAAATTCACAATTCAGAGGAAATGTTTATTTTCAGTTATTCATCAATTGGAATGTTTTTACAATAAACTACTTGAATACTGCATAATTTTTACTATATCAGTTTAGGGTAAGTACTGACCAGTGCTACTACACTCCTTTAATTGCAAGGTGAGGCTCATAACCACTATGCCACCTATTGTTCACCTATAAAGGGAACACACACAAAAATGTCCCTAATTTATTTTTTTCCTATGTCACATTCACCACATTTGCACTCCTGTTTAGTCTTGACTGTGTACCCTGTTAGATTCACCTGCAGTGTGGTGCTGTGCATGTTTTTCCAGCTCTGCAGCCTTCTTTGGGGAATTTATTAAAAAAAGTTGTGCAACCCCTCACCCACATGGCCTGCTGGGAATATATCCTGCTTTCCCACAAAACCTGAGTCACCCGAATGCCAGTCAGCAAGGTCACACCCCTTTCCACTCAGGTAATCCCCCAGCACCTGTGTGTAGGTGTGCAGGCTACAGTCAAGAGGTGTGTCTGCTTAGGGTGGGAGGTGGCACTGGTGAAGTGGAATTCATCCTCTGTTGTGAAGCTAATTAATCACAACAGTAATCATAATAAAACTGGCAGGTAGAACAGTGCTTGGGGTCATGAGGAGAACCTTCTTAATGTTATACCTTACATACAGGAGTCAATACACTATACACTCATACATACATGACTGCTCTATCTATCTATCTATCTATCTATCTATCTATCTAATTTCACACCACCCATCACATCTGTCTGTGCCCTCATGAGTCATTGAAGGTACCATTAAATGGTCCAGCAGTCACTGTGGCTGATCGCTCAGTCACATCATCACCATTAAAGTGACTCCACTATACAGCATGGGCATGTTTTCTGTAGACTGACCCACACTGAACGCTGTGTTGAATCCTGCTGCTGCTTTATGTGTGAAAAGTCAATTATTTAATGAACCTTTTTCTTCAGGCTCTTGGGGGTTGGGGGCGGAGTGGTCAACACAAAGCCCTTTAGAGTGACCAGCTGTTCACACCTGGGCCATGAGAAGCAGTCTTTGGCCAGCTGGGGATTAACTGCCCCCTGGCAGCGTGGGAGTGAGGTGGCCACAGCTGGGTGCAAACCTACCACCTCCTGGGGATTTACTCAGTCCTGCACACACCACAAACCAGGCCAGAGGCGACCCCTGGAGTCCAAGGGTTAAAGCATCAAGTGGGCAGTTGCACAACATTGCTTCAGGTGAGTGATGCTGGCTCAGTGGTTTGGCTCCCTCTGTTTACAGGAAACTCAGTACCTTTACCTGCCTCTAGCAACAGACACCTATGCAACCTGAACCTCACTCATGGGTACAATAACTCCTTTCAAAGATGACTTACAGCATCAATTTTGTAAGCTAAGGTACCAGAGGAAACCAAGCAAGGTGACAGTGAGGGAGTTGGGGCTTCTTGAGCCACCTGTACCTGTAGCCACATTCCAGGGTGAGGCCCCACCCACCACTTAGTGCAGATGTATATTCAGGTACTGTGGTTGTTTGAACATAATTAATTAGATGAGGTGGGCTCTCATGTAATGCTTACACATGTTTATTATTTTTTTTTCCATTTATAGGGCACCTTCATCTATAGTGTTTTGCAGTGTGATGTTTGTACACAGAACACATACTGATTTAGCCACCCTGGAGGAAGGACAACTCAGAATAATGAAAAATATAAAGTAATCATGCATAAGTAGTAAAGGGAGGTACACTGGCTCTGTGATTAGTACTGCTGCCTTGTAGCACCTAGGCTGTGTGAATGTTGGTTCAAAACTGATTCAGTCCATGTGAAATTCGGATGTTTTTTTTCAGTGTTTGCATGGGTTTCCTCCACATTCTCTGGTTTCCTGGCACAGTCCAAACATGTAAACTTGTTCACTCTAAATTGCTGAGTGTGTGTATCCCCACCCTGCAATGGACTTGTGTACCATCCAGGGTGTAATTTTATAGCCGAACACTCAGTGATCCTGGGATAAGCTCCAGACTGTTGTAACCCAGACCAGGATGAAGTGGTTAAATCTGGATGAATGAATAAGTAATAAATATGCAATGTGTGACTTTTTTTAAGGAGAGGTGACAACTGTGTGTCTGGCTGTATGAGAGTCACTCATCTGAATCCCATCACTGTAATCCCAGCTTTTAAAATATAATTAGTGAGCAGCACATGTTCACTGTTCATAGGAATTCCATGTGCATGGAAAGCATTCAGCAAATGTGTATTTTTCCTTGGAGAAATGTGGAGTCCACGTGTCAGGAGTGCCAAGGTGACGCGGAGACATGGGATGTCATCGTCTTTGGCTCAGCGCCCTTCACATGTGGGCAGATAATGGAGGCCTCCACTGGCAGCACTTGATTCTGCTTCACTTCTGTGCCAACGTCCATGTGCAGGGTGGCGCCAGGTCATGGGTGAGCAGCATGGCAAGGCCTCGTGTCCAAACTGAGCTTCAGTGGAGTACAAAACATCAAAGAAAGATATATAGAATTATGGACAGAATGAAACATGGCTCCATCCTCTAGCAGTGTGATGTTAGGTGTCAGGAGGCGTGTACCATGTGAACAATAGAAAGCTTGCTGCTTTTCCAAAGAGGCCTTTAGATCATATGGTGCCAATGGTGCTCTTTCTTCTTTAAGATGATGGTCACCTGATGCATGGCCTCATGCATGACTTGCCAGGCTAGTCATTAGAGCTGAAACCTAAGCCATGCAAAAATACTGGCACATCATGTTAAGAGAAGCAGACTACACACATTTTCAAGATACAGACATTTTCCAGTTTATTTTAAATGCATTTTCTTCACTTAGCTGCTTTTAAAAATTTGTCTGTACCAGTGTGAACATGATCTGTGTTTTCCCTTCATTCTGACAGATGATAGTAAATTGCAGTCAAAAAGAACATAATTGTGGGGCTGCTTTAATTCAACTCCGTTCCAGTGTTTACAGCTTATACCTGGTGTTCAGTGTCAGTGATCAATAACAAGATGAGGAATGTTGCTCATGTTTATGAGACGAATTAGTTAACAAGCAGCGCTGAACAGGAGTTTGTGGAAATTATTTTGAGTGATTTTATGTATGAATTTTTATTTTAATGCAATTCAGTTTTAATAATATCCAGTCATCCATTATTATTAAACTGCTATGAAACTACTCCCTCGGAAAGACACCAGTCTATCATAGTTAAAGGGTAATACTACAAAAAAAGTTATAGAAAGTATTTTTTACACCTATATCTAAGATTATTACAGCAAGTAAATGGCAGGTTGTCTGTATTATTAATCTTTTAATAATAGTGTTAAAAGTGATTTTGGAGTTATAAATAAAAAATTATTAAAAGACTTCTGGTACCAGTTATGGTCATAGCCTGAATAGCAAATCTTTTACATGACATGAGATGTATTTTGAGTGTCACTGTGTGTACAGAATTAACAAAGAAACAATGCCTCCCCCCTCCAAAAGCTCAAACCTGCAACCAATTGGCTGTGTTCCAGCTGAGGGTTTCTCAGAAACATCACATCTGTGGATGCTGCTGCTGCCACTTCCTGTTTCCACAGTAGCTTCCCGTTGTTTCACAGTGTCCAGAAATACCGCATTGTCCAGCTGCTGCATGGCCTGGAGGAGGAATCAGCTGACAGGGTGGCTGACGTGGGTCAAAGGGAGAGCCAGAGAAAGACAAAAAATTATATTTTATATTAAAAATAACATCTGTACTTAAATAACCTTTGGTCCCATGAGAAAATAAACTGAAATGGTGACAAACTGTAGGGTGTGTTGGCTGCTGCTTCCAGGATGGACTCTGTACCTTGGTGACCCCCACTTGCACAGTCACATATTGATAATGCATAGGTGGTTTTTGTAAAAAAACATCAGGTACCAGAGGGCAAGTTGTTGCGGGGTCACATCCCAAAGCCCAGCCTGTGGCACAGAAAGAAGAACGGTTGCAAAGCCGTCATTAAAGCTGCAAGTGTCACAAAGTGGTGAGACGTCGCACTCTCTGGCTCATGTTGTCTTGGTCATGAGTTGCTAAGAGCCTTAAAGATGTCCTGTAGAAATCTGACTCCAGAGATACGTGGAAGGACAATCAAGTAATTAATCAACTGATTCATCAGAACAACAGCAACAACACAAAAGGAATAACAACAGCAACAACAACAACAATAATAATAATAATAATAATAATAACGCTGCATATGTGGATGCATGGATGCACGCACACACAAAATGTCTGCTAGGGGCACTACGACACTGATGTTGCCACAGTGATGAGAGTCCTTGGTGAAGGACACACAGCTGCCAGGGGTTGCCACACCCCTCACTACCCCTGCCCAGGTCCATGATCGGCACTCATTTCCTGTCATTCACTGTGGCATCCTGACATGCTCCCCCCAGTCCCACTTCCTGTTCCACTCACATCAGGGGTGCAAGGGGACCCCAGGAATGTGCTTTTAATTTCCTTTGTCTTCAGCACTTGCTCATCCTGTATACGGCTGTCCCAGTGTCCACCTGACACGAGCAGCAGTAAGGGCAGAATGGCTTGGGGTCAAAGACGGTGAGAAATAAGTCCTTGAAGAGTGTCAGAAGGTTTCATGGGCAAATAGGACCTGCATTCCTCACCTACCCCCAGTAAACTGCACTCACACTAAAACAGAGAAGCATCCCAAAGAGCAGTCTGTGGCAGAAAGAAAAGGCATCACTAAGGGGCTTGGTCCTCACAACAACCTGGTGCTGGTCTAGTAACTGGTGTGGCAGGCCACTTCTCCTTTGGATGATTGTAAATGACTGTAATAGGTGAGGTTATGTTGCTCAGCATGTACCCCTGTGGGGATATGAACCCATGAAACTGTGACATGCTGGCTGTGAAGTCTGGATCTCATAACATCCCGACTGTAGTCTTATCCATCACCATAAGCAGCTGTTAGATCCTGTATCTCAAACGCACGTTGCTTATGCGCTATAGCCTATGGAACGTAAGGGGGGCAAGAGGCAGGGGGTCAAAGGTCACCACTGAAGACATGAAGTGAGGAGAGTGGTTTCGCTAACCGAAGCCAGATGGGGAAAGCCCCATCAAGTGGGTTGGTTATTGGGTCAATGTGCTGGGGACAGCAGGGGGGTATTGGGAGGTCAGAACACTCACACGCACAGACACACACACTCAGGGGGGAGCAGCATGCTAATATTTAATGTGATTCTACAGATTGCTGTGGATTCGAAGCTATGCCCCCCTTGGCAGGGAGTGAGAGCCCCTGTTTGTGTAGCCCAGTGAGGAGTGTGTGTAACTAGAGTGTGGGCTGGTGTGTGAGGCTATAACAGCCTAAGAAACAAGCTACCACCACCTCACACTGACTTAGCTGTAGTGAGTGGGTGTTGTCACATAATGATAACAGAGTAGATGGGTTATACCCCAGGGTTTCACTTTCTTCAGTGACATGTGGAGTAGGTGGCCTGTGTGACTTGATGAACCTTACACACGCACACATACACTCATACCATGGTACAGGTACCTGTTGGATCTCTATTGACTGCTCTCTGTGGACTCTGTTGCTATGTTTTACACACATAAAAGCAGAGATTCTCCAAGTGATATGTGTATTTCAGCGCTGATTCTTCAAATAGACTGTAAATGTGTTTTTTGTGTGTTGGAGGGTTATTTGAAAGACTCTAACAAAGGCCCCGAAGATGTGGAGGACATGGGTTCAGATCCCACCTCCAACTGTACTTTTCTTGATCAAGGTTCTTACCCTGAGCTGATACAGTAAAAACTAGCCTCTGTGTTAATAGGTAAATGAGTTTAAAGCTGATTATCTAACACTGTAAATCACACTGAACAGATGTGTCCGATATATCAAAGGTTAATAACGGGTAACTCTTTCTCTTGTCTTTTTTTTCCACAGCAGTCAAACAGGTAACAGCTGGTTGCTATGGTGACCCCAACCATGACTGAGGAGTGATGCTGACCCAGCACTGGTTTCAGATCCTTTGCATCCATCATGGAGAATAAGAAGAAGAAGAACAAGAAATGCAAAGATGACAAAGAGGAAGACGCACACACACACACACACACACACACACACACACACACACACACACACAGGCCTGAGGGAAAGTGTGGTAAAAGGGGGGAAAAATACTTCAAAGGCAAATGCTGTGATTTTTCATTTAGAAAATTTGCAAAATGGATCAGTGGAAGGTGTTGAGTTTTGAAAGAAAGGCTGCTGTGTGAAACCTGGTTATGATGGAGATGATTTATGAGAGGAGCTGCGTGTGAATTGGGGAGAAGTGGAGCAAAGGGCAGTGCTGCGCAATACTCCCAAAAATAGTCCGCAGCCCCCTGTAGCTCAGCCACCCCTCCCCCATCCTGCCTTCCCAGCTGCATGGCCCACCACAGCGCCACCCCCCCAACACACACACAGCTGGCCAGACTTTGTGGAGCCGGTGGAGAGGCCCACTGACTCGACCCGCCCAGCTTCTCCCTGCAAACAGGCCCAGGTGCATGTGTGTGAACACTCAATGGAGAGGGACACCCTGAGGGGAACAGAAAACACCCAACACTCCTGCCTTGGAGGAGATTGGATAGCTAGTGGGATTAATTGGACTAACTAGTTGTGGAAGATACAAACTGGCAGTGGACAGTCTCTTTCTGTCTCTCGCTTTCACACACACACACACACACACACACACACACACACACACACACACACATTTTCCTGATGCTTTTCTCCAAAGCGACTTATTGTGTTAATCTATAATAAAAAGTGTCCTGTACATGGATAAATCAGTAACTTAGTAATGCACGTTGTTTCGGAGAAGAGTGCCAGCTCAGTGAATAAATAACTATTCGTCTATCCATCCATTATCAGTAACCGCCTTATCCTGGTCAGGGTCACAGCGGCCTGGAGCCTATCTTGGAATCACTGGTCACCAGGCTTTGCAATTACACCCAGATGGGACACCAGATTATTACAGGACTATTGAATAAAAAAGAAATATGAAACATACACCATTTAAGAACTAAACTCATCATCGGTGCTTTGTTGGCTAATGCTATGGTAAGCAATAACATGTTAGCTTTTTTATAAAACTAATTCCCCTGGTCTGATGGCCTAATGTGTAGCTAACTCTTGCCATGCAGACACACACCTCAAATCAGAGGGGGGTGAGGGAACCAACCTGGACCTGGGCCTGTACTAACACTGCAAGCAGAACCCTAGTGGCAGTCCTGGAGAACAACATCTTCCCACATTATTCCCACATTAAGCATCAACATTATACAGAATAGTTTTGTTCTTATCTTAAATGTGTTTGTTTTGCGTGTCACTGTCAGTAGCAGCGTCACCTCTGTATTGAGGTAATAGCCATTCAGTTATAGTTACAGTTATAATCACAGTTAAGAACCACAGCTGATGCCTTTGTTCTTTCACTTCCTTTCACCTTTTATCTGCAGAAATAAGATTTCAGATTAAACGGACCGGCAATTGAATCCTGGTGCTTAAATAGAGACTGCTGCTGACGATATGGCAAACTGGTGGCGCCCCCTCGTGTTTCAAATAAACTTACCATGTTTTTCACACAACAAGCAAAATTCATTCATTGTCTTTTAAACGGAAAAATATCCCATTCAAAACCAACCATATCCATATCCAAAATATAAAAACTGCTCTGGACATCATTAAATCTGGGGTTAAGATCCACATATTCAAAACTTTTTATATGTGTGACACATTTGCACAATCCCTTTCTCTGTTACCTTTTACTTTATCACCGGTTTATTCATGCGTGGTCCAGTGGGTAGCGCTAATGGCTCACAGCTTAGCCTGTGTAGAGTTTGCACATTCACCTGTTTGCCTGGGTTTCCTTCCATACCCTACAGATGTGTGTTTCAGGGCAACTCTGAACTGTACCCAGAATGTGTGAGACTGCCCAGTGATGGATGGGTATCCTGTTCAGGGTTTACCCTGCTAGTACTGTTTCCAGGACAGGCTCTGAACCACAACACTGCATCAAAGACAAACTGTTATTGATCATTGCTGGATTCCATTTCATTGGTTGTTCAATGCTGATATTCACTCAATGTATTCACAGTCATTTGTGATACATTAGTAGTACAGTCAGATCTTGTATAGTACATCCAACCACCATTAATTGGCTATTTGCAATTGATGACTAGGGCAATGATTCTTACATTAAGTGGTATTTGCTTTTGTTCTAATCAGAAATGTCAGGTGAACTAGGTAAGCAAAACCCAGTTGAACATAACAGCTTGCGGGTTTGTCTTCTCACCAACTCAGTTGCCACACGTGATGTGTTATGTTTGTGTGTACTGTGTTCCTCTCATTTTTTGCAGTGTAATCACTTTCTTGTGCCCCCTGCCCAATGAACTATCAGAAAAGAATGTCAAACAAGCCTGCTGGTGATAAATGATCAGGCGGAGGCAGAAAAACTTGCAACAATTGAAAAGTTTTAAATTTTCAAGTGACTTGAGAAAAATGAAACATATGAAACCATTCCGACCTGGAGATGAGCAGGTGGTTCTTGTGTTTGGATGACGTTACAATGGTGATGGAGACACACACATACACACAGCAGGGCTGATGCATCTCTACTGTGGTTTATACCACACTTTACTGCAAAAAGGCGCTGCTTCTCATTGGAAGGCAGCATCCAGTACAATAGTACAAGGAGGAAATATCAATAAGCAAAACGGTAATTCAACATACACTGAGCAAAAAGCATCAACATGGTACCCCTTCGTAACAATACAGAATGGTCCAGTACACCCCCCCCCCAAAAAAGCTTACCCACCAACTTTCTGTGCTTTAAACCGTCCCCCAGAAGGCCAGAAACAAACTGAAGCTCAGTGTGAAAGCTGATCATGAATATTCAAACTGAAGAAATAACCTGGGTAACAATCAGCATCTTTCATAAATACACAAGAAAAACAAAAGCAAGGACACATGCACATTTAATTGACTGGCCCAGGTCAGCAGCACCCCCCTAGAGGAACATCTTCAGGGCCTCCCTGGTAGTCTTTCAAAAAACCCTCAGACACACACACAAAAAAAATTACAGTCTATTTGAAGAGTCAACACTGAAACACACCACATGGAGAATCTTTGCTTTTATGTGTGTAAAACATAGCAACAGCCCACAGAGAGTAGTTGATACGCCATCACAAGCCCACAGGACTAAGGAATCCAAGCGGACCACGTGACTACAGATGGCACTGTTGACCTGGTGATGTCTTCTGAAAAAAACTACAGGGCAATCTAACCAGGTTTTATAACAGCAGGTTTCTTAAAAATGGTAACGTCAAGACCACCTCCCACTCACCAGCCAGTGAGAAGAGGTGCAGGTCCACAGTCAGTTAAAAACACGGTTAATGAAAACAGAACTTTGTAGCAAGTTTTGTATAAAATAGTAATACAAACACAGTTATACAAAAACTGCTTGCATTACATTTTTGCCTTCTTCTGAAAAAAGGCCTTTTCAAACCACCAGTCTAAAAAGGGTCACTACAAAGGTCTCCAAAATTGAGTACAATTGTGGATTTCCATTATTGCATCTGCAATTTAAATAGAAAGTTACACAAAGTTTTAAGTATAAAGCAGCAAATGTGTGAAGCTATGGCCTTGAGGAACGTGAAGCCCGTGAGCAACTGGTGGGAGAGACACATAAATAAAAGGTACAAAAGTGGAATAGAGGGGCACCAGTATGTTGTTGCACTTAAACAAACCACTTGGATGCTACAAAATACCCAGCGTCGCATTTTCATTTAATGATACATGAACCATTTCAACATACAAAGGCATCAACAGCACCATCTGCTGGTGCGTGAAGAGCGTGGGGGGGGTGTTGAATGAAACCAGGGCGATGCAGGTGGTGGGAGGAGTTATTTCTCCTTCTTCTCCAGCCCCGTTTCTTCCTTGGTCCCAGGATCTCCCTCCATCAGGGATGACTCCTCATATCTGAAACAGGCAAATGAGAACATAAACAGTATAGGATGCAGACATGGTCCCCAAGGACTGGTTCTGCATTTGCTTAGGAAGCACTGTTTTACCTTAGAGGCCCTTTACCACAATTGTGTCAATAAAAACATCCCAGTATACAGGATCTAAAGCCAACTGACCCTTTGAGCACAGCCACTGCAGTAAACATCATGAGATCGCCTTCTCGCAACTCACTTCCAGTGTCTGGTGTTGGTGATCAACAACATAAGGAACACTTCCCATGTTTATGGGTCAACTGTGGGTCAGTAATTGGTCTTCAATACAGGTTTATGAAGATAATTAAAATGACTGAAGATGAAAATATCTTTTACTGTGTTGTTGCTGTCTTGTATTTCATTCATTTCAAGCAACTATATCAAAGTAAATAATCTAGTCTAACAAAGCATTGACATTTATTCTAGCTATATCCAAGATTTTTACCAAATAAATAAGTGGAGCAGTATATTACCAATTGTGATTTGGTTGCAAAAGCAACTCTGGAGTTACACACAGTAAGTGAGTTATGAACAGATTACCTATCCCCGTTGTATTCATAAGCTGAGGAGCTGTGTATTTAAAATGAGAGAAGAGACAGAGGGAGAGATGGAGAAAGGAGACCACAAACAGTCCCCAAGCTTAAACATCCCACCAGTAAGGCTTGAGAACACCACAAGAGGACACCAAAGAGCAGAAGGGTAGCGGCAAGGGGGCAGGTAGGAAGACAGCAGTGGACATCCTGTCCATTTCCCCAACAAAACCCAGACCGGTGACTTCTAGTGCCAAGCTGAAGGGGTGGAACATGTAGAAGCAGGAGAGCAGCTTGTCACAGGGTGCTGGTGTCTGCAACATTGCCCTCTGGTGTTGCAAAAGCACAACAGCAGATAAAACACTTCACCAGAACAAGTACAAGTTCCTCTTTATATTTTCAACATAGAGAAAGAATGACTTCTCTCATCATTCATCTTAGTATAATTTCTAAAATTATTTGCCATTAGCAGCATGATAGCATAGCAAACACCGCACAGTAGGGCTGCAGGTTTTGAAGTGTATTTGTAATGATACTGCCTTTCGAGACAATCCCTTGCGTTTCATCTGCTCGAGGTTGAAATTGATAGGTAAGGGTTTCCTTTGCCTTTTCCACTTCTTTCAGAATTTTCTTCAAAGGCTTGCAAATTTTAAGGTACAAATTATATGTGCTGCAATTTCTTTTAAGTCTTAACTATGCAAGGTAAGAGGCCCGTGCTAATAATGAGCGAGAAAATCCAGTATAAATGGGTAAGTCCAAAAGTAGATAGAACAGAAAATGCTTCTGATAAAGTTGGGGGCAGAACCTCAAATGATTTAGTAAGATTTAAGGATCTGCTTCATGATGTGATGAAGTACTCAGGGAGGGGCACAAATAGCAGGAAAGAACGAGGAGGGAGGGGCAAGGGGTAGCAGTACAGAGATATGGAGTGTTTAACCTTCTGGGAAGTCCTGGAAGGTGTCTAGCAGGACAGTGGAGCTGTGCTGTAATAAATCAGTGTAATGCAGCAGCAGCCACTATGCAGGACTACAGGGAGCTAAGCTAAAGCAAGGAGGCATGGATAAAACAGGAAGAGACAACACCTATCTAGCAAGAATCTGCCCACCTAGAGGGAATGAGGGGTGGGGCAGCACCAGCAGGGCATTGCCCAAGATGGCTGCATGGATTCAACCAGTGTGGCCAGTGAGCTGGACACCATTTGTTCAGTGTGTGAGCCTTGCTGTGTGGAGCAACATGTCAGCCACGAAATTGAAACTGGCGCATTAGTGGAGGGGTATGACCACATAAATAGACAGGGGCACCATAGGGAAGGGAGACACAGGAAAGGAGGCTCTTCAGAAGCAGCGAAGAGATGCCAATCTGACTACACACAGTTCATCCCCAAGGGGGCAGTGGAGGTCCAGAGTCTCCGACTTCCCTAGGAGAGAGACCCATGAACACTTAGTGGGAGGAGAGGATCCTTACCTGAACATGTCAGTCAGCTCTCCCTTCACAAGAGCCACGATGACAGGGAAGCCAATGCATGCTGGGACCAAGTAAAGCAGGGCAGGCTGAGAAGGGAAGGGACAGAGGGGTCAGAGAGCCAGACACAAAAGGTGTAGAAGTAACCAATTACATCAACAAGATGAGGTAAAGACTGTTCGTGACTGCCTTGCCTACACGCAACACCTTTAAACTGCAAGATGAAAATACAAACCCCCCCAGGTGGCAGACTCCACCCCCTCACCTGGGCATGCTTGAATGTGTGCATGACGAAGATGGTGAGTCCCAGGCCAAAAATGTAGGCCAGGAAGCTGGTGTAGAAGTAGGTGCGGGAATCCTTCCGTAGGCTGGGGGTGGACAAATCATGAGGTCAAGATGAGAAAGAGAACACAGCGTACATGTGACCAAACACCTTGCTCACCTGAGATCAAACCGCAGGAGCAGCGCAATGAAGATACCTGGAGGGTAGCAGATACACAGAGAAACAAAGTTACACATGTGGACAGTACTGGATAGACAGGGCACCCCTTCACACCATGGCTCACCAGAAGAGAATACAAGTATGGGACCATCTTAATTCAAATTACTTCCACAGTGCTTACAGTTCATGCCTGATGTTCCTGAGTGTCAGTGATCAACAAGATGAGGAATACTGCACGTTTATGGGATAAAACTGTAAACAAGCAGCTGTCAGCAACAGTTTGTGGAGGTTACTTAACTTACAGATTTTTTTTTTTGCTTAGTGATAAAAATATGTTGAGTTATGAACAGACTTCTAGTCCTACTTCTGCTTGTAAATTGAGGTTTAGTGTTTCCTTGCCTGGAATAACGATGTCACCGAGGCCCAGCATGGCAAAGTTGTTGGCCTCGAGACCTTTCTCCAGCAGGTCCTGAGGGAACACCACTGGGGGCAAGGGACATGGAGGCTCACACAGGGCCACATTTTGCCAATCAATCAATCAATATCATACCCATCTCCCAGGCAGCAAAGGATGAAAGCATGAAGACCCCACCCACTCACTATTAATTTTTTACAAGAATTAATAGTGAATAAGAATCACACAGGAATCATTGCTTACATTTTATTGGCGCTTCAAAGGACTTTGCCACTGTTACCATGACGTTGGTCCCAAAAACCTGGGAAAGGAGAATCTTTCATTAAACAGCCCATCCATATTGAGCAGGATTATAACTAGTTACTCAACAGCTATAAGAAACATATACTTGCTAAACACAATTATCACTACAGTATATCAGTAAGTGGGAAATCTGACAGACATCTTTAAAGCCCCAACAGCATAGTTATTAACCATGTTCATGAGCACAGGTGACCACAACGTTCTTGGTTCTTGTTAAAAGTAGTTCAAAAGTGCAAGATTAACAACTGGAATCGGACTAAACCTGAAACATCCAGGTACAAAGGGGGTCAAAATGTGTGTGCATCTCACCCAGAAGACATCATAGATGAACAGGCCACCCAAGAGGATGCATCCTGTGCTGACGTTGTTGAGGTGCAGCAGCTCAACACCATTGAGGGCAAACGCCAGACCAAACAGATTGTTGGCCACCCAGTGCTGGACAGAGAGAGCCGGATAGATGGATAGAGGTCGGTCGGTCGCTCGCTCGCTCGCACACACGCACACACGCACACCTGTTAGACTTGTCGTTTACCTTTTTGAAGACATACCAGATGCCCACGACAGTACTGATGCAGAGACACACCAGGTCTTTGGTGTCAAACTCATAATTGACGATCTCTGGGTGGACAGAGAGATTCAGGTCCACAATCAAGGACAATCAATCAATCAATCAACTGTACTAATTGAAGTCCCTGAGTAGTAGCACCATGCCTCACCCTCCTTGTTGTCACCAGATCCCTGGGTGAACAGCAGTTGGTACTGCCGATTGGGCAGGTTGGCAGGGAACACGCGGACCATCAGTGGACTGCCGTAGAGAAAGGGAGAATTTCAGGACTCTGATACAGCACTAGATGGTACAGTAACACACGTCAGCAACACACACACCCTCACCTCATGGTGTGTGTCAATGCCAGGATGCCAAGCACAAAGAAGTACATGGACAGAAGCAAGTTTATGTATTCCTGGGAGAAGATCTGAGGGACAAAGACATGTATCATATTTTATTCATCAGGTTTGCAGTCATAACCACAGGAATGTGTAATGTATACCCAATGTATACTGATACAGTAAACATTACCATGCTGTATAAAATGGTTAAATAGTTTAGTGTACCTAACCCCCAGTTTACATCCCTAATTAATTTATGTAAACCAGGAAAATGTAAATAGGGAACATATATCCCAATATTTTTAATGAGAAGATTCAAAACCCACTTTCAACCCCCCTCAAAAAAAGCCAAATATCACTAAAACACCTTTATAACTAGTGAACCATGATGGCTCTCATTCACTCTCTCCTTATTGTATGGACGTTTAGCAATGACATTTGTTCATTTGTTTATAAAAGTGGAAACAACTTGAAAACAAACAATGCAATTCACCGGAATGAACTTTTAAATACTGCTTGTACTCAGCAAGTAAACTTCGTTATATGGACATAGCACTGTTGAGTTAAAGTTTATTGCAGACCAGATGCTACAGGAACCTAGCCAGGTCAATACAAACAAGATGCATAATCACATTTATAAAACGGTCCCGCACAATGCTGCACAAAGTTCTTCACTGGCGATGAGATGCATAAAAGAAACAAGAAAATTCAGCTACAGAGAAGAAACTATCTTTTCTGAGAACCAGTGGAGATGTGAGGGGCTCACTTTAAAGAAGAGGTATAGCCCAAACAAGGTGCAGCTGGCAATGATGGGGAAGCGGGCAGCGTCTCTGCTTGTGATGGTTTCTGGCATGTCTGAGGAATTCTGAAAGAAAGAAAGGAAGGGGGGCAGAGGTTATGGCAAAAGGCGGTGCAGAAATCAACACCAGA
The DNA here is from genome assembly GCA_900497675.1 of Arapaima gigas. Classification (NCBI taxonomy): domain Eukaryota; kingdom Metazoa; phylum Chordata; class Actinopteri; order Osteoglossiformes; family Osteoglossidae; genus Arapaima; species Arapaima gigas. Next base: position 247,183 of record UFQX01001015.1, read on the forward strand.
AAAAGAAATAAACAGGAGGTACTGTGGCAAAGTGAGCAAACCCGCACCTAGGAGGATTATGTCAATAGGTGTTCCAAAGGTCTCAGTACTCAGCCCCTTCAAGAAGGGTCTTGAACTCATCTCTCAGAGCCATTTCTTTCCCAACAGTTACATAAATAAGTCCAGTGTCATCTGGAACAAATTATATTTCAAAGGTACTTGTAATTAAGACCTAATTACAAAACAGTTCCCATGATGCTCTCTGTTACTGCATTGGTCTCATGTTCACTAATACCACACTCCACAGGAGTGGATTGTCCTTGTCACTGTTGCCACAGTGTCATCCATGCTCCTTCTTATTATTGCAGTGACCCACTCAGTTACAGCTACTCCTTCCATTGTCCATGGTCTTCTCCAATACCATTATCACCAAAAATCTTTTTGGTTTCCGCACAGTTCCCATGATCCTCTCCGTTACCTCATCGTAACCTCTGACCCTTCCCATGACTGTACCTTGCTCTTGGCGCAGCTGACTGAGCGCAGCGCCCCGAAGAAGATAGGCAGCAGTGCCATGAGCACAAGGCTGCCATACGCTAGCGCCGTGCCCTCAGGAGTTGACACGAAGCGCGCGACCGTGCCGTTAGCCGCGTCGCTGCCGTTGGTCACTGAGGTGTTGAGGGCGTCGGGCGGCGCGACTCCACTTGGCAGCGCCGGTCCCTGCTCTACATCGGCCATTTCTGCGCGCAGGCGACTAACTGGTGCTTACGAGCGCGAGACAGGCGGGCATAAAACGACGTCGGTGGTGCTCTGTTCCCTCTGCCACCAACTAAGGCCACGTTTCTTAACTCGCACGCGGAAATGACATCACTACCGGCTTTCGCCTTCGAGTGCGCGGAGGACGACGTGCCGGAGGTGACGCTTACAGTCAGCGCCGGAAGGATGTTACAACAGCGAGCGGCAGACGTGTGGAAGGAGCTTAATCGTGCAGAACACGTCAGAGCCACCCTAATTCATATCGAAATGTAAGTAAAGATATGTGAACATGTCTCTTAAGTTCGGAAGTATTTTGAGTGGGTTATTCAAATCTTAGATATGTAATGATTACGGAAATTTCGATAATAGTGAAAGTTTGATGTCGTTGACGAAATAATGTAACCATCGTGACAGGAGTGTTAATCCGAAAATATAATTTAAGGTAAGAGTGTGTTTATTACTTAACAGGGCATGTCTGTCCTGAGAGCTCCATTAATATAATCCTCAAAGACAAAAATACATTAAAGACACTAAAGCCACAGATGTTTAAATAGAAATTTGTATTTACATCAATATTAACATCAAGAACAGAAAAATGCCATTGTAATTTACATCCCATTATTTAGACAACATATTCAGTTGCTTCCATTATTCATACCACCCAATTACAGCCAAAGGAAAGTTTGGCTTCCTTGAAAACAAAGGCATTAGCACAGACTAATGTGCTGAATGTGATTCATTATATTTACTTCATCAAGACTAAAAAACAATTCTAGGCTATTTTATGAAGTAATAACATTTAGACTCATCATTCAGGTTAAAAGAAGAAAACTTTTACCACTGAAAAACACTGAGTTATACAAAGAGCCAGTTCCTCCATCAGGAACTTAAGTGTAACAGACTTAAAAAAAAAAAAAAAATAAAAAGTCATAATGATGGCTCCCCACAATGCTACACAAAGTCTTCCACTGGCCATGAGATGCATAAAAGATGAAAAAATTCAGCTACAGAGAGGAAACTATTTTTTCTGGAAATATACCACTGACAAAGTGTGTATCTATGCTTGTGTATGTTCATGAAATACACTTTTACAGAGCAACATCAAAACAGTTAAATCTTTGGATCTCTTGTGTCCTATAAGGTAGCGACAGAACACTTAGAACAAGTGCAGAAAAAAGGCAAAGAATAAAATGAAAAAGAAATGGTAGTGTCCAGCATTATATCCAGCGCTGAGTAACCACACCAACCAAAACATTCAATTTTTTTCCAAATTCGTTTTCCTGAACATGATAGACATGAGCTACAGGAGCATTTAGCCAAATTCTTGCTCCCTGCAGGAAACAGCAGCTCCCCACTGCCAGTGAGTCACATTTCCAGGTACAAACCAGGAGGAGATGAAGCCTTAGGAAGTCACCACTGATGCCACGTAAGCAGAAAGACCTTTACAGGTGACAGAATGGGTCCAGGTAGCACAATGCGGCCACGAGTATTTGTGGGCATGCACAAATCTTCTTGAGTGTCTTTTCCAAGAAGGCTTTCGGAGCATAGCTTCCCTACTTCAGTTGTGGTGTGGGGAAAAATAAATTTAAAATGAAACAAACATTAAGCACCACCATCCCACAGCTAAGGATATCTTCTCAAAAATCTGAAGCCCCCTCATTTTTCTAGAAATAAAAGTGCCTTTTTAAAGATGGCAGATTCACCGTTTTGAGAAACAAAATAGAACAAATCCCGTACTACTTTTCCCCCCCAGCTAAAAACATAGGCTGAAATGACCTACATGAAACAGAATAAAAAAGTATACATATTAAGCCGTACAATCTGTGCAAAAACAGTATATGACCTACAAAAGCAGATATAATACATTTCAAGCATATTTACAATTGATAGACAAAAAATAGCAAATCTGACATCACATCTAATACTGCAGTACCTTTGCTGTGTATTGATGATGTTCCTTTTCAGTATCAGTCTACAAGCATAGAAGGAAAGTTTATTGCTAAAAACTGCATAAAGGAATATCTGTGCTTAGTTGCTTTCCATATCTTAATTAAAATGAGTCCTTTTTTTAAAAAAATTTGAGTAAGGCTATAATGACTAAAATATTGCAACAATCCTTTCAACATTAGCCTTTCAGTAAAGTGCATTCGCTACTAAATTGTTAATCTTTTTGTTTGTTGTACCACGACCCATGTGGAGTCAAAGCAGAGCGTTTTCCCACAGTGAAGACTACATAATGCATAACTGCTATGCTTCACTACATGTGAAATGGAGCCTCTTTGTTCCATTTGCAAGGAGAATGACAGTGACATGCCCAGCCTAGAACATGCACGTCTTCCTCCAATGAGGGAAGATTGACAATTGGCCTAGAGAAAGTCAATAAACGCATCACGAAGACAAAGAACCCCCCCCCAAGTTTGTTTGTGTTTGTGTGTGTACACATCCTACACAGTCTATAGCAGTTGCAGAGCATTTTGCTCAGGAGGCAGAGCATAGGACCTCAAGATGTAGAGAGGGTGGTACTAGTGGGAAAGGCCAGTGTTTTATCTAAAACAGTAGACCCCCCCCCCCCCCCCCCCC
>UFQX01001015.1:250520-262530 GCA_900497675.1 Arapaima gigas
GAAAGGCACATTTTTTATTAAAAAAAGGAACCCCCCCCCCCCCCCACAGTTGAGTTTTGAAGCATCCAAACAGTACTGAATCCTTAACCATGTTCACAGTGAGGTGTCATCCAGGGCACATCAGAGATACTTCTGTACAAACAAGAGACAAAATCAGACAAACAGATTTGGAAGAAATATCCATAGCAGTCTACATGCTTTAATATCACATAATGAGCATTTTTTTCCCCCTGAAAATCCAAGGTCTCTTGAGCTCTTAATTACGAATACATTTGAAATATAATTCCAAAGCCACAAGTGATACTACTCCGATTGATCATGGAAAGTTTAACCATTTTAAACCATACATGAAAAGGAGTATCGTCTCCTACCTGGTCAGACCCCATTGTCATCCGCCCCATGCCCATGGGGTTCACGCCCATTTGCCCTGGTATTTGACCCATGTGTGCACCGTTGCCCCCATTAACAGGAATGGAGCTGTTCGTCATCATGCCCCCATAAGGCGATGGGTTCCCCTGCTGGGGGTAGGAGCTGCAACACGAGGTGTGAAATCAGCTTATTGCTGCTGCCACAGCCTTGAGTGAGGCACTAAACCCAAACCCCTGGTCATCACAGTACTTCAATGCTGCACACACCTGTTTCGAACTATTCCCCCCTGCGCCCAGCCCTTCATGTCAGCTGACTGGTACATGGGACCACCTTGTGGGTGCTGTTGCATCATGGGATTCTGGCTGGGACCCATGCGGCCAGACATCATGCTGCCAGGAGGACTGCCTGCCGAGCGTACAAATGAGGAGTCTCCCTGCTGATTCATTCCTGGAAATGCAGACATGGAGGCATGACATGAGGAACACAACATGTTCAAGTTAATAATTTAAGACCATTGCGTATGTCTGTGTTTGTTGTTGAGAAACAAATGAAGGAATAAATCAGCAAAAGGCCCTGAAATCAGAGGTCCAAGAAAACGTTGGACAATTCCATCGGCAAAAACCCGTACCATAGCTGCCCCCATAGGGGAAGGCCTGCTGTTGCCCCGGCTGCCCCATGGAGCCAGCTGCCATGGGGTGTTCCATGCCTGTAGGTGCGGTGACATTAGGAGGGGGACTGAAACCTCTTGCAGCTGCTGCCTGCTGCTGTTGCTGCTGCATAAGCATCATCATCCTTTGCTTGCGCAGCTGCATGTTCATCATTTCCCTGTTCCTCTGTGCCATCATCTGTGAATTCAGGAAGCCAGGCTGCAAAGGAAAAGTGACAGGGAAACCAAGATGTATTTAGACAGCAGGCTTTAGTTGTATTTTTTAATTAAGGCTTATGGTGATGAAAGCAGTGATAACATTTTGGAAGAGATGTGACGAATAAGGAAAGTACACATTAAAAATTTTTTTAAAAAGTCTGTCAATTCATGGTTTCGGCTATAATATGGTAGAATGACCTACCTCTGTTGCTCAAGCATAAATGTAAGAGAGGTCTAAGGGGATAAAGATCAGTGCTGTCACATTTCCAGCTGGTAGCAACCATTTACACAGTTTTAATGGTGCAGGCATATTTTACTACTTTTTTTATACACATCTTTGGATTTCGAAATCTACAGGACCTCAGCCAGATTCGAACCTACTCTTGAATACAGCACCACGAGGCGTGTGAAGAAATACGCAATAGGGACCTACCTGGCCACCCATACCAGGCTGCATGCCTGGCCGAAGTCCAGGGCCTCCCACAGGGGGGTTGTCCATCTTCATTCCAATGCCCTGACGAGTCTGGTTCATGAACTGCATGAGGGACCAAAAAAAGTTCTGTTTAATGTCCAGCTACTAAAAAAAATATCCATAAAACACAGGGACACAGGAATTCTGACTACAATGTCACAACTCAGAATTTAAACAAAATTTGCACAATGTTAGTTTAGTAATGCCACAATTGTCAGTTTTTCAATAGTGTTAAACTGAATCAGCATTAACTAAACAATAACTAGTGGATTCTAACAGGTGTCAGTTTAAAAGAGACTTATGAATGTTTTACAAGAAATAATGATGCTTCTATAAATCACAGCACAATCCTTGTTTGTGCTTGACATTGGGCTTATTAAATTAAACTGCTAATTTCTATCTATTGCAGCTGCCCAACATTATGCTACAGCTGTAAGTCTGTGGATTAAGTTAAAATCTTAATCTATCTTGAAGTCTTAAAACACAAGTACCACCAAAATACCAGGCAACACTTGGTTAAGAGGTCAGTTGTGATGAAAACCAGTATAAAATGAACTGCCCACAATGACTGTAGTCAATGAGCCTTGTTCTGCTGGTGTAACTCCAGAAAAAAAAAAATGTCCATCATAACCCACTTACACACCACCATAATGGACATCCACTCACAACAACACAGACTATGGGAAGATTTAAGAAATGGGGTCGTACTTGCTGTCCCTGAAGCCTCTGCTGCAGCTGCAAACGCAGTGGCTTGGTGGCACTCATCATGCGTGGTCGTATCATGCCAATGCGTGGATGTACTCCTGGCCCAGCAAAACCACCCTGTCCCACAGGGCCCACTGCTGGACCAAAGCTCTGTGGCTGCCCTGGCCCAGGACTGCCTCCATAAACTGGCTGCATGGCCATACCCAGGGCCCCTGGGAAGCCTTGGCTGTACGAAGGCTTCTGGTCCATTCCCATTAAGGTGTCTTGGCCAGAGAAGTGGTCCAGTGGTTGTTCTGACCCTTGACCCTATGGGGGCAAAAAGATTTTGTGTAACCAAATATGAATGACACTGGGAAAATGCAGGCAGATCCAAACGAATCACTTTATTTGCTTTATTTTCTAAAGCAAATCAGCAGACATGACTGCGATAGGCTCAAACCTGGCTGACAAGGTCAGGGATACCCAATGCCCGGTCAATCTCCTCCAACGCAATCACGTCCGTATTGTTTAGCAGGCTATCCAGCTGGTCCAGCAGGGCCCGCTCATCACTCTGCCCCTCGCTGCTCGTAGGGGGCACCAGGAGCTCGTCGAGGGGGCCCCCATATGCCCTCCTAAAATACAATAGGGTAAAAGAGGTTATTTTAAACTGTTAGGCTGGAATGCAAGTTTTGCAGTTGCAAGCATTATGATATAAGCCTCTTTCCTCACAAGGGAATATTTGCTGCCTTCAGCAAAACATACTCATCACCAGCCACTACAAGCACAAGGTAAAGCACACATTAAACCACTGAGCCTAGTAATTTTGCCACCCCCTGGTAGGGACCAACAGAAATAAGGTCTTACCTGCCACGACTTCCAGGGACTCCTGACTCTATTCCCATTGCCCCATCTGGCCAGGAGGGGGAGGGACTGGGACCACCCTGTGGCCCAAAGGGGCTCATACCCATGTTCCCATCACTTGGACCTATGATGCAGATAGTCTTGTTTTTGGTATCTTTATGTCAACATACCTCAAACTGATGACATTACAAAAATACCCAGTTTATGCACCCATATCCATCAGCTGTTGCTGCAGCATCGACCGAGTTCCAGGGACGCTGTTGGATCGACTGACTAGTGGTCCTCCTGCCATCATGCCCCTGGAGCTGTAGTCCATACCAGGCCTGGCCAGTACTGGGTGGCCTGCTGAGCCCACTGGACTGCCGCTGGTTCGAGGCATTCCCCAGTCCACAGAGCCCCCTGCTGGAGACTGCTGGGGGCCTCCCATCCCTCGGTTCATCATTCCTGTTTAGACACAGATCAGTAAGTTCTGTGGCTGGCAGCCAAAAATTAAACACATTTTATAAAGAAGACAATTTAAAACAAGAGATAAGGTATAAAAAGTCACAGGTGCCTGACATGAATCTCTAAGTAATTCTTTTGAAATTTTTCAACCAGTCACTGCAAAATCACAAACTTAAAAATGCTTAATTTTTTTGTAGCACAGGAAGGACACCCACCTGCACTGGCAGGGAAACTGTCAGCAATTGGACCTGTAGCATCAGCACTTTCTTGTTTTACTGGGCCGGGACAGGGGCCATTGCGACGGCCCCCAGGTCCCATGGCTGCAGGAGCTTTGGAGTCCATGGACAGAGCTCGTTGGAACGGAGCACGGGGAGCCACTCCTGGACTCCTGGTGTCTGAAACCAGAGAGACACAGCATTGACCTCATCATTCTGGGAATGAACACCCTAGTGAGTCACAGGAGTTAAGAGCAAACAGGACCTACCGTGGGAGCTTTCTGGGCAGCTGCCTGGCTTGCTGCTCCCATCACTTCCATCTGCTGCTGCCCCTTCTGGGTAGAAGCTGGGTTCTGAGCTCCCAAACTCCCCAAGGATAGACTCTAGCTGGAATATGACAGAAGAGGATATCAAACAAAGAATTCCTTTACATGCTGTGTATATTCAAGGAATCAAACCTGGTAAAAGTAGATTGATTTACTAGGTCCACCATTACCTCATCTGCAGGTTCAGTCTTGACGTGGCCTTCCTGGCCCTGAGGTGTAGAGGGAGCCCCCTGTGAGCTGCTGCAAGCCTTGGCCTCCAGCTCCTCCATGTTGGGCTTCAACTCTGTTGGCTCCTTTGAGTCATTCTTGAGGAGATAGTGCAGCAGTGCGTGTTGCTTCTGGGGACCGTGCTGTTCCTGCTTTGTCACCCCATTCCCAGTCACACCCCCAGTTGGAAGGTCCATGACCCCAGGCTCATGACCTCCTGCCACAGACTTCCCTGTGGCTTCAGCAGTGATCCGGGCCACTTCATCAGGAGTATTGGCATTCTGTAACAACTTGTGCAGGATCTTGTGCTTCTCCTGCAAAGGGTGTGAAAAGTGGGTAGAGGCTGCAGATATGGTAGATGAGGAAGAGGATACCCCAACCTGGCCTGGTGGTCCAGCTGCAGCAGATGAAGAAGAGGAGACTGTTGCAGAGGAAGGGCTGGCAGCACAGCTGGCCGTCACAGAGAGTTCCTCAGTTGGGGATGTAAGGAGCTGCAACAATTTCCGATGACCCTTGCCCTCTGGCAGGCGTCTAAGTGGGAGCTCAGAACTGGGCAGGCTGTTTCCATCACTAGCCTCTTTGTGCTGGGTCACCTGACCATCAGGCCTTTCCACGCATCCTTCCTGTGCTGGGGCACTTGTCTGAGGTTCTGGGCTCTTTGAGGCATGACCTTGAGGTGGAGAAGCATTGGCACTGGGTGAGCTGTCAGACCTGTGAGCTGGTGGAGTCATGGTGGAACTGCCTACCCCCTCACTGATGGCCTGTAGAGCATTGAGGGAATTGCTAGAGAAGCTGCTGGACCCACTAGTGCTGGCCAGCCCAAGGGGAGAATGCAGACCTGGGAAGAAACATACCAGTAAGATTCAGAGTTTACTGCAGAAAGCTTTCAGTGCAAAAAACTATCTGCAAAAGCCATCAAATTGCAGCTTGTAGAGATTTTTTTCCCAGTCATTTTAGTTTTAATTTTAATGCAGCTCAAATGTAGTAAAAACATTAAGACTTGATTCCATGAACAGCTCTGCAAATGATCCAGCATCTTACTACACACAAGTGAGGAATTGAGGACAGCATTTGCAAAAGAACTGAAGCAGTTTTAAGCACCAGGGAAAATGGATCTCAAGACTGACGTACCTCCAGGGGAAAACTGGCTGGCTCCTGTTTTGGGGCTTCCTCGCATCCGGGGGGACATCATGAGATTGGGTTGGGGCATAGCCATTCCTGGGTTGCTATGGGAGGGACTATTCATGCCCAAGTTATACCCGGTGCCCTGGAACGGGGGCTGCTGATGAGACTGCAGCATGCCTGGCTGGTTCATCTGATTCATTGGGTTCATTTGGCTCATTGAGTTTATCTGATTCATTTGACTCATCTGGCTCATTGAGTTCATTTGATTCATCTGATTCACAGAGTTCACCTGATTCATCTGGTTCATCATATTCAGTTGATTCATATGATTCAATGAGTTCATCTGGTTCATGTGATTCATTTGGTTCATAGGCATCATCCTGTTGTTGCCACTGCCATACATGGTTCCACCCACGGGGCCCCCGTGGCCTGGCTCACTCATGCTGTAGGCCCGGTTCATGCTTATACCCGCATCCCCACCAAGTGGCGCATTCACCTGGACAATGGAGCTGACATTCCCCATGCCTTGTGGACGATACCCATTTGCCTCCCTGCAATATACATGACAAGACTCATCAGCTGCCCCTCAAGCCACAATAGAAATGGAAAAAGCCCTTACTTGACAGGACTTACTAAACTTGGTTACAGAGGAAAAAAAAAAAATAAAATAAAAAAAAAATAAAAAACACACAACAACAACATTTTACTCAGGAAGACATGACTAGACTAGACATTGATACCTTCAGGACAAGTTTTCCCGAAACCACTGGATTGTTTTTGTCCTTGCAATTCTAATTCTGCAGTGACGAACTGCACTGAACTTCTTACCAATGGAGGTACCTTACACAGGCTTTCTGTAATATCCTATAATGCCCTGGAGGGGTGGGCTTGAATCGCCCCAGAGGTTTATCTTATCTCAGCATCTTGAGATGGGAGTTTTGTTTTTCTGCATGGTTTACTTCATATCAGACATTCGCTACAGTATCTTCAGTTTTGTTTAGTCTCAACTGCTTGTGTGCCATTATTCAATATTTGGTGTCACCTTACTGAGACTGCTACATAAAAAATTGAATTTCTACTGAAGAATTGAAGATCTACTCTAGAACAGAAACCTCTTTGTTCATGTGAGCCTCTACCACCTAACACTGTGGGTTGCTCTCTCAGCAGTGCTACTGTGATCACTGTAGGAACTGATAAGCAGTGTGACAAGTCACCAGGGGCAGACCATATGACATGAGGTGGAGCATGTGGGAGGAGCCTTGCCTGTGCAGTAGATGTGTGGATATGAAAACTTGTGGTTCATTTGTCATCTGGTTATGGCACAGGGTGCTCTTGGTCTGTGCGGTGACCATGGTGCCATCTGCCAGGGAAAACCGGTACATGGGGGTCTCTGCACGACCTTGCAAAAATGCTGTGTAGATAGGAGACACCCAAGACAGACAGAGAGCGGTATTACTGCACCACTTCTCACATATTATGAAGCAGAATACACATTTAATTTACAAATAGTCATCCCTTGATTTACGCATCTAATCAGTCCGTGAAAAGTCTGTAAATGAATGACGTGTAAATTGACAGCCATTTCCATTTTTTGAGAAAAATATTAATGCTTCCCAGCCCATCTGAAAGCCCTCAAACCAACTTTCCCAATTATCACTAAAACACTGTAAATCACCTTGTTGCATGCACACAGGGGATCATTGCGCACATGGGTATCATACGAATGGTCAGTGTATGAATCTGAATGAAATGCCTACTTGTGTTTATAACAAACAAAACCAAGTTTATTGCAGGTGCCGTGTGATTGAGAAAGTTTGAGACGCACACTCAGTGGCAGAAGAACGCAGAACAAATCAAATTTTAAGTAATGTAGAACATTATCAACTGTGAAAGAGAACCATAACATAAAATGCTTATCCACCGACCAATCATGACTAAGAAATTGACACATACAGTACATCTCCTCTTAAACAGGCATCTGCCTTTCCTGGATCCAACACTGTCATAATACAGCTCTCTTAAAGGCATACACAGTTTATATAGAATGCCAGTTATATAACATGCAACAGGGGTGTGAAGGTATGCATGCACACACAGTGTGTGATTTTTTTTTGCTTGGAGCATATTGTAACAAGCAGATCAGTGGGTAAGTCGAGTAATGGTATACAAAAAAAATCTAATCATGTTGTGGTGAAAACATGTAAATTGAGACCACGTAAATCAAAGTATGCCTGTATAAGCAACATGTGCAAAAAAAAAAAAAAAAACTAAAAAAAAATTTCAAATACGTGCATTTGTCACAAAGGGTACAACAGCAGCTTCTGCTCTGATATCTGAGCCTTGGTCATCACACTAACTACAGGATCAAGTGCCACTGTTCTATGTATGTATATAGACTAACAAACATTGGGAAGAAAGCTCTTAAAGTCTGCGTACCATCCTCAAAGTGCCGCTTGCTGGACCAGGCCTGACCATCACTGTGATGGAGAAACATCTGCAGGCATCGGCGAAGGACATCCTCCCAGCCAGGTCGCATGGAAGCCCGCAGGGACCCAGGGTCGATGTGCACCAGTTTGCCTGCTCAGAAGACAGTGAGGGTACATGGTCTAGATGCCAATGTTGACTGAGGGAGTGGGGGGTCTGAAAGGTGGGGGGCTTACCTGAAAGGTCATGCCGGGTGTCAAATCTGTCCGCTTGCTCCATGGCTGCAATGCGACGTGCCACACAGATCATGCAGGACTGCAGGTCTGTTGGGTTGTATGACGGTGGTAATATCTAAACACATTGCTCCCATAATCTTGTGTGGCAATAAACACCCAAAGTGAATTGAGCCCTCTGCCCCCAAAACCCTTACCTTCACCCTCCTCCATCATGGCCCGAGGCTGTGTCAGGGCAAAACACTGCATGGTCTCATACCGACGGCCTTCAGGCATCCCCTGCTCAGGGGAGCCCTGTATGCACTTCACCAGCATGCGGCAGTTGAAGGTGTGGCTCTTCTGGCGAGGAGTCTCTCCCCGCCAGGAAATGCCATTCACTGCTAAGGATAATGATGAACAGTGAGGGAGAGACGGGTAAAAAGACAGGAGTCAGTCCTGCAATCATACAACAGCAGATAAGGATACAAGTCAGACATTAGCTGGGCTGATGGGTGTTTAATACTTTGGAGTTGATGTTGACTGCTGTTGACCACATATACACAAATATTATGTGTTTGACATCTTCCTTCACATGTCCTTAGTATTGACAGTGGTGTGTCCATGGTCAGAGTGACTGAATCTATTCATCTTGTAGCTTGTCCACTACTACTTTTTCCATCCGGCTTCACCACTCATCGTTATCTTTTTGAAAGAAAAGGTCTTCTCATGATGTGTCCCAAGTATGATAACCAGACTCATCATTAGTGCTTCCAAAGAAAATTCTGTCCTGCTTTAGTCTAACATCCATCTGTTTCTTTTCCTGGCAGTCCATGGTGTTCTTGATCTTTTGGATCCATTGATATATTTGAGGACTTTCTACATATCTTTCATTGCAGCAATGTCAAGTTCTGGTATTTAGTATATCCCTTGTTCATGATTACTGATTGCAAGAGGCAGAATGTGTCAACGACATATCTTCACAATCAACAACACAGTTCACTGCTGCTTCAGTTGTCACGACTTAAGGTTTTCATTTTATGAAGCTCTGCTTGATTTTTTAGACAGAATTTTAATTTTGTATTTATCTTCTGCCATCTGTTACAGTGGCTGAAATTGTTAAGTAAAAAAAACTGACATTTGACAGAAGAACTGTTGTTCTTCTGTCCCAACACATGCCAAGCACCTCGATTTTCAGAAATACACTATACTCAGATGTCACCTAGCTGAACACAACCACCACTCTCCTTAAGAATTCTCTACCAAAGAAACCTTCTTTCAGAGACACTCAAATTTTAGAAGGCCTCCAAGGCCACTTGACTGAGGGTTTACTTACCATTAGATCTGGGAAGGTTCCTGTGGAACTCCTCACGGTCGTCCTGGTGTAGTATGTTGTAGACGCTGGTGCCGATCAGCTCCTCCTGCTTGAACTGCAGGTATTGGGTCACGTTGTCCGACACAAACACCACACTGCCATCGCGGTTGACCACGAACAGGAAGCCATCAAGGGCCTGTAGACAAAGAGAGGCTATAACTTGCTTTACGATACCCTCAGAAATATGTGGGCTGTCTATTTATTCTAGGACCACCCAAGGGTTTCTTTTTTCTTAGTCTGTTTACTAAGGTGTATATCAAAAGGAGAGCATCTGATAAATGAATAGATGCAACTGCTACACCTACACTTTTGCCTGACGAGTGACCCCCAAGCCCACCTGTAGCAGAAGTGGCCCCAGATGGTCCTTGTCGATGACCCCCTGGCCTGTAGATGACACGTCAGCTTTCTGGACATCCTCCTCACTGGAGCAGGTTTTCCCTAGAATGCCACAGAAGAGATGGGTCATTGTATTTGTCAATTCCTATATATGATCACATCACACCTCAGTACCTCTAGACCTGTTCTGCACATTCATATAGAGCTTGTGAGATGCTGAGAAACACATTACTCATGAAAGCCTGCTGAACATAACTTCATCCTCCACCACAGAACCAAGATATAGAAACCAGGTGCAAGCTGATAGCCAACAGAGGGCAGCATTGTTCAGCACAAGGACTCGATTGCAGGACACCGAGATAATGCACACATAGTGAGTGACGTCTAGAACAAGGTGGAGATTAATGACAGAGCACTGTGCCCACCCCCTGACCCACCCCCACCCTGTATGCAGCACAGTTGAAGATGGAACGAATTAGCCATCACGAACATCTTTCTCAGAGGGAAGTATATGTCTGGTCACGACCCAAAGGCACACAAGGGCTTAGTATGTTTGCTTGTTTTAAATGAAAGATGGGGACAACCTAAATTACCTTTTGTACAACTAGGGATGTATGAAAATTTGCACACCAAAAATAACAAACCACCTGAGCAAAGACCTGTGTCTCCATAGCAAGCATTTCAAACCCAGCAAAGGTCGAAGTCATACAGGGAACGCTACTGACATTTCACTCCTCAGTGAACAAAGTATGGGGAAGATGTTGACACGATAAAGGAGAGCAGTTAAAAAGCAGACAGAGCAGTTTTGTTCTTCACTTCCTGTAACTATGGTAACCTCTTGTGCACAAAGTCATGGCTAAGGGCAACCCCTCCCCCACCCCACCCAGAAGGTGAACGTTCTGAGAAACATCACTTACTAATTGACCTCATCACCACATTTCTCAATGCATTTATCCAATGTGTTTATGGCATCATACAGGTGGATGAAAGACCTCACCTCAAGCAACTGTACCTCAATAACCCAGACAGGAACACCAAGAGCCAGAATCGGAACCAAAAAGAAAGTGTACCCAGGGAACCCCCCTGCAGACCAATAAGACCCCCACCTTGCTCTTTGATTTGGCGAATCTGCCGCACCGTCTCCCTGAGGATGGCGCACTTGTCTGGCTTGACGTTGAAGCTGTCGATGTCGCCGAGGTTGGCCGAGATGAGCTCGGCCAGCTCTTCGATGTACTTGCTCTCTTGCTCCCGTCTCCTCTTGTCACAGCTGAAACACTGCATTCATTAGAACTGTACCGATTCATAAGCGAGAGACTCGGAACAGAGCTGCAGTAAGCACTTTGTTATTCTGTTGCCAAAACAATCTTAGCCAATCAGCATTTAGAGCAATTAGACTTGTGAACATTCCTGGATCATGTATCTCTTTACATTAAATTGACCTCTCACCTTACAACAGTTGAGACCAAGAGTTTGTTTAATATGAGTTTTTTTGTAACTCCAGTTGCTTTTACCCTTGTGCTCCAGTCCTTAAAAGTAACGATGCAAGCACCTCTCAATTTAATGTAGAAGTTAGGATCCATAAATACATTATTTCAGACAAAGCTAAAATAAAATATGTCTTACGAATCATTTTATTTTAATAAACTTTGAGCTACATTAATAAAGACATCTACACAAACTCCTGTTCAATGCTAACTGTGCAACATTTCTTTTAGAAAATGATCAACTCAGCTGTTCATAACACAAGAAGTCAGTGTAATTAATGCCTAAACAGACTTGTTGTTGCCCAAGGTCTTACACATGCTTGGGGTAAATTCATTATTCACAATGCCCCCTGGGGACTTTTTTTTTAACCAAACAAGCAAAATCCCTGAAACCCCCATTAGTAGCACTTCCTTGTAGGAAACCTCATTCCAAAAGCGCCTCCTATGGGTACAAAAACTCACCCAAGGCCAGGCGTGTCACAGGTGGACAACTTCCGTTTCCGGTCAGAGCATAGCTGCTCCAAGGAGTTCTCCCCCAGTCCACTCATCTTGAACACATATCAGCACCTGGGGTCATAGAGAGATCACAAAGGTTGGGGGGGGGGGGGGGGGGG
>UFQX01001015.1:262562-285542 GCA_900497675.1 Arapaima gigas
GGGGGGGGGGGGGGGGGGGGGGGGTTAAATCTTATTACAATTAAAGCACCACCCTTCCAATACCTCTTTCTATCATAAGAAAAGTGCCTGCAGTCTTTTCCCACCTGGTATTTAAACCCAGGTCTGAGGAGCTTGACACTAGTTGAACCACTCAAAAATCCTCTTACAGAATTCAGTTTTACACCTTTCTCATTCCTACATTTAGACACTCCAACCACACCAGTTCTCAGGAGAGGACCGCTAGTGGTCAGCTATCTTTGGCTGAGGTCTGAAACCAGGCAGGTGGGCCCATTTCCAATTGGTCAGACATGGAACAGGGTGGGGCAACTCACTGCAGATTCACTGAAAAAAACCAATCCTTTGTAGTCTCCTTTGCTCAGTGGGCCACAAATGTGGTCTCATAATAGATATAGCATGATCATTATCATCATCATCATCATCATCAGCAGCAGCATTAGTATAACCATAGATGGAGTTAAGGTATTTCATTCAAGAAATGTGGTCTCCATACCAGCACCAACTCCCACCAGGTTTTTCAACACCTTGAAAAACACAAAAGTTGAAGAGAAGGGACATGTGCACATAGGCTTGCCAAAAAAAAGCAGTAACGTGAAGGTGGGGGGGGCGGGGGTGGTCTGCCTAGAGCTCAGATTGGAGCTACTTGGGGTTGTGGTGGGGGATATGGGGCGTGTACTCTTTCTTCCCCATGTTAAAATGTCTTCAAACCCCTCCCAAACATTCCCTCTCTCAGCAATCCTTTCAGACTGTCTAAAGGCACATCAATTCATCCCCTGCCGTCTCCATTCCCCTCACAACCTTTGTCTCTCCACCCGCCTGCCCAAGCCACCTTCCCCCACCTTCACCACACTTTCTCCCTGCAGAGAGCCAACCTTTGTTTTTGTACCCTGGTTTTACACTTTGTCCTGCAGTTCACTTTTTGGGAGGGGGATAGAAAGGGTGAGAAAGTATTTTTTTTTATTCCTTTTCTCCTACCACTGAGGTCTAGCAGACATTACAGCAAACACCAATCAGGCTACACCCCTACCCCAAAACTACATGTTCCAGCATGCACTGCAGTTTGCCTGGCTCAACCTTTTGTCCTGAATTGCCACCACTGGCAGATGGAGTAAAATATGCATATGTGTGCGCACACCCAGGTGTCATCTTATTTTCACTTAGTATTTTAAATAGTACCAAGGAAAGAAACAGACCAAGTAGACATCACCTTTCTACAGAGTTAAATCAATCATTTCTGGCAGCAAGACCAATGTTAAGAAATTTCAGCACCTGCAACCAGTGAAAACCTCACCTTTGTGTGCATTTAAGGGTATTCTCCACACACACACGGAGCAGGGAAGAAGCAAGCCAGTGGCACAGCTCGCAGACAAACAGTCTCTCAACCCTGTATTTGCGGTCTTTGTGTTTGCGTGGCATTTGTTTACCACCATGGTGACCTTGAACATAGGTTTGTCCCTGGGGTTGGGAGGGGGGGCCTTTTCACACTCGTCTCAGACTCCCCACATCCCTCCTGTCTTTAATTACAGCTCCACCCCCACACCTCTCCGGGGTCCTATGAAACTTGCAAGGCCCGTTTCTCACCTGTTCTATATATGTTCCTGCTTTCTATATGTAACAAGCCCCCAGCAGCCCTTTCCTGCAAAACAACAGGAGAACCAGACTGACTTCTCTTTCCTTGCATGGTTCCCCAAAAACTGAAGGGAAATGTTTGATTGTTATCAAATGGTGTTGTAGGAGGTGCTACATTACCAGACACTGCCTGGAGAAACACACAGATGTTAGCTACCAGCATCCAGGAGCCATGCTATTGCTGCCTGAGGAATGATCACTTGAAGCAACTGATGTTCATTTATCAATGAAAAGTCTGGGGTCCTAAGAGTGGCAGATGAAGGACCTGCACATCAAGTGTGGCACCCACTAGGACTAGAGTTCATTCGATGAAGTGCAACATTCAATAGCCATTCACAGCAGGCATACAGCCAGGCACTCCTTGCAGTCCAAGGTGAATTTTGTAATTCACCTCTCCTTCTTTTCCATGTTAAGAGTTCAGGGGACTCCCCCAAGGAAGACTAAAACTGCAGTGCTTTTATCAGATATGCAGAGGGTCTAACCTAGGGAATTTCGTACGGATCAGCTGTGTCCTGCTTACTAATTGGAAGGTACATCAGGTGACTGATCAGCCCTGCATCAATCACACATAACCATCGCTCGAGTCCAGTGCAGAAATGTTGAAAGTCTATTTGTGAGTTTTGTTCAACAGGACGGTTACATATGAAAAACCACAAAACAACCACCTTTAGAACAACCACCTCCTGCATCAGTCACAGCATAGAAAGGTGTCACACGTCCAGAGGCGAGTGATCAATTCCACTTCCATTCCTTGGGACCAGAGATCGTCAGATTGCATCAGAGTAAAAACAGAAATTAAATCAATCAAAATACTCTGGTAAAAGCACACAAAGTTTTTTTTACTTTAGTTTACCACATCAAAACAGAAGAAGGTGCACCTGACAGGAGACAGGTGGCTGTCTGCCACCTATGAGGAGGGGGGAGCATATCCAACATCACAGTTAACCACCTTGCTTTGAGCAAAATGCCCCTGTATCACCTCCACCTTTGTTCTCTTGTGAATGCCAAAGTCGGAGCTGAAAGCGAGAGCGAGAACTGTTATGGATACATCTATCCACTATTCACTATGTACAACTCGTATGTGACACTGAAAATTCAACTGATTGGTCCAGAGCTCCTTTTCCCCAGCAACTAATGAACTGAGAGAAGACAACTCCTGAACCCCACCGAAAAAAAGAATTCGGTACCCTGGTATAAACACAAACCATTGTACACCAGAAGTCAATACTTTGGGTCACACTTGGGCAGATGTTGTATGGGGCAAATTACAGTTGAATGGATACTGTTGCAAAAGAACTGGACAGACATGTCAGTTCACTTCCTACTCAAACACCTTGTGAAAGCAAAACAGATTCCATCAAATGAACTTGCAGTTTTCATTGATACTGTGAATCAAGGGGGGAAAAAATGTTATCGCTCTTTCAGGAACTACAGCTCTTGGTTTCCATACACCTCACTGGTCACAAATAATGTAAACTAAAAACAGGACACCAGAATAGCACCAGAACGTAGTTTGACATGACCACAGGAGACAGTGCAAGCTCTTACTTGCATACATTTTTAGGTCTGTTTTGATTTACAACTGCAAACTTCCACTGAATTTTCTCTCTACTTATAAATGAACCCACTGTGCTGCAGCAGCAAAAAATTGCATTTCTGTGTTCTATTGACAGATTTGCTTCCTCCGAGTATCACCACCACATTCAAAAGTATCTGCTGGCTTCCTGTACCTCCCCATATAAAAGTTCAGCACTATGATTGGTTATGGCCCTCAAAACAAATGGCTACTTCCTGATACCTACAGGCCCTGAGCACTCCCATATCAATCTCTGGCCTCTTGGTAGTCCAAAATCAAAACACCATAGGTTCTCAGTTATAAAATAAGCTCCCCCTTTCCCTCAGAGCTGCTAAATCACACAACTCAAGATGTGTCTGAAACCCATACTTTTCCGACCCATTTCTCTCCTCATAGAAATGAATCAAGGACCATTTGTTAAGATTATTTTTTTCTGTCTGAATGTCACTTCTGCAAGCAGCTACTAGAAGGATGTGAATCAACATGTTTGGCTAGTACCATCAAGCTGTGCTTTGATTATCCGGTGTCTAAAGCTGTTTTTCTGTTGTAGTTTTTTTTTTTTTTTTTAAACATACTTTTCTCCAAAGTTTTTTTTTTTTTTAATTTATTTATACACAATTCAAAGTGAAATGTCAAGTTTATTGGTTTCCTTCACAGCATCCAAGTTAATACTGTTTAAAGATCAGTTACTTATTTTCTTTGTTTTTACAACTCTGAATTTGAGCCAAACCCACTGAGCGTCTTACTACAACCCCTTTTGGTACACACCATTGTTTGACCAAGACTGACTGAGTCCATACAAGTCATAATCAAGCGCTGTACTGAACTATGAGATTTCACTTTTTTTATTACAGTTGAGGTGAAAGGGTTGTGTCCACATGGAGGAAAGCTGAAGACTCAGATGCAAATGTCCAAACAGATTCTTTAGCACTAAAAGTGACAAATGTACAACAGGACCGCCATCTCTCCCCACCCCACCAGCCGCTGACTGCAAGCCAGGCTTGCTGGAGCCTGCCTGGCTGCAGAGGAAAAATAATAAGTAATAGGCACCCCCCTCCCCCTCCATGCCCCGCAGATGAACTGCAGTCGTCATATGGGGGATGGGACAAACGAAGAACAGAGGCAGAGCAAGCCATTTGGCTTTCTCCCTCCTCCTCACGGCAGCTCCTCCTTCATCTTACTTCACCTCCTCTCCTATGCAGCCACCTCCCACCATGGCCCTCAGCTGGTGAGGCATGGCATGATTCAGACACCACCTTCATGGCTTTGCATAACCAATTAGGCGCTGTGAAAAAGGTGTGGGTATAGCCAAAGTAGAGCAGTGCAGCAGGCAGAAACAGCAGAATTCCACATGTACACATACACTTTGTTAAAAAGGTAAATACATTTTTGAAAGAATAAATAACATGGAAATTTCAGTATCAATGGAACAACCTGCACACCCATCCCCTAAGACTGTCTCCAACCCAACACATAATAGTTGTTCATGATTACACAGAGTGTTGTGGACACAGGCTGACAGTGGGCCCACTGAGATGGTCCCCTAACAGATTCAGGCAAACAGACAGACTCTGTGCTAGTGGACCAAAAGGGGGGGCCAGAGTGCCACAGAGAAGCTAACAGAACACACAAACCCAGTATCATAGAAGCTGCCAGGGGCCCTCGTAAGGAAGGCATCCCCAATAGAGGACCCAAACACAGATGCACAGCATGCAAATGTCTAAGTGGGGGCAATGGGCTAGTACAAGTTTAGCGTCCAGGGTACCACAGCTGTTCTCATCCAGTGATCTTGACTCCTCCTTCCAAACTTCAAAGTCAAACAGACACAAAAAGAAAGGAGGAGAATGATGAGGACAGTTATTTCCCATCTGTCCCAGAAGCCCTCTGTTTTTCATGGGGGGGCAGTTAAGTAAAAGCTATAATCCATGTAAAAAAAAATTTTTTTTAAGTCTACAAGAAAGCAAAAACTAAGGCCCTGACTGCCTTTCACCTCGTCTTAGGTGCTCAAGTCCTGATGGAAAAGAAAAAGCAAGACAGCACAGAAGTGAAACACTGGATGTTTAAATGTATAAAAAAGCCTTTAAAGACAGGTGTGACACAAAGCGTGTTCTCAAACTGTCAGTGTTGAATTTAGTATTTAGGAAGTACAACAGGAAGCAAAGACAGAAGTACTTCCTGTTTTTCACTACAGAAGTTGCAAATATGGGGGAGCATCAAAAAAAATTACTGGTCCAGACCCAGTATGTCAGTCCATGGAAGCACTTCCCCAGATCATCATTTAAACATGACGACAACTGCCTCATGGTAAACATTAGTTTGTGGGGGAATTCAGTGGTTTCCCATCCTTACAGTTTCCACTATGAAAGATTTATTTTAAAAGTCAGAGAGGTTGTGGGTTAAGGCTGTCATTCTTATTATAAGAGCAGACCTGGACACACTAGAGAAGTACAGAATGAGAACCCAGAGAGACAAAAACTCGTGCTCAGTGTACAACCACCTCACCAGTCGACCGACAGCATTTCAAGTGACCACAAGGATGGGTAATTGTCTAAAGATAGAAAACAAAGCCAAGCCTGTTATTTGAGGTGTTGCTGCTAGGGTGGTGGGGGTGAATTTCCAAACCCCACGCCTGTGGATGGACAAATGGGGGAGGGAACAATGAGACATGTGCAGAGCATGTGTGTATGCAAAAGGGGATTTTGGAACAGCCTACAGGACAGTTACAGAACCTCTAGAAGTGTTGTGTCCAGGATTGAGAGAAAAGACTGCTCACTGTTGGAGGTGGGACTTAGATGAATAAATAAATAAAACTGACCCTAAGTGAGGAAAAAAGTTAAACATGATCACATGGTCATTTCAAGGTCATGGTAATAGACAGTATAATGCTAAAGACAGAGGGCAGTAGGTGGCATGATGGTTACAGCTACTGCCTTGCAATGAGGACCCTGGTGCAAATTCCTGCTAATACAAACCTCACACTGCAAGTCACCTTGGAGAAAAGTGCCTGACAAATGACTAAACAAAAGCAAAACTCCATTTACCAGACTGTAGATTCAGGTCCAGGTCCTTGCTATACAACAAGCTCAGGTGCCCTCCTGTGCCAAGGTACCTGTCAAGGGTGGATAGAGACCTCGGAGTCAGGATGTGTGGAGAAACATCACCCCCCCTGCTATCCCTACCACATATACTGACACATGAAGGTGACTGGTTTGCACCCAGTAAGGACACTTTGACCTCTGCACCAAAACCTTTTGCTGTGGGAATAGACCAAAGGACTACAGGCTTAAGTGTAAATAATGGATCATACCTGCTAGTCACCTTCCTGTACAGGTAAGTCCAGGAGTCACAGGGCCAATAAACCCACATGGGGGACGCTCACATTTCATTGGGCACGTATATAGCCGAGTGCAGTAACGTGTGCTTTTGTAAGGAAATCATTCACAGTTGACATGTTGGAGGAAGAAGAAACAAGAATAAACTTGAAGAGTGCTATCTGATAGAGTCCTCAGATGAGTGTCAGTAAGCATTTCAATAAGAACAAGCACGAATGTTTGTGTTAGCAGGTGAGAGTCTGAAGGAATGCAAATAAACTGTGTGGGAATATTGGTGTCACAGTGCATGTACAGTGAATATTAGCAAGTCTTCATGCTCTCCACCAAAGCTAGTCCACCAATCTTGCAGTTGAAGACACATTCACAGCTTCCATCAAATCTCAATTAGAAATTTAAAAAAAAAAAAAAGCTCAGAAAAATCACAGTACTGCCGAATGTTTGACAGTGCTATTTATAACCTCGTTACAGAAAATGAGAAGATTGGATTCTCAAAAAAAGTGATTAGAAAAGTTGGATGAAAGAGACAAGCAGCAATCAGATGGATGGACTCAATCACAAGGATAATGGACACACCTCTTTCCAGAAAGGAAGTTTAATACAGAACTGTTGTGAAAAACTATATGTGGTCACCAAAAATCATCAGTTTGACAGCAGTTAACACCATCTATCTGATAACGCCTGCCTTTTCTTCATGGAAGGAAACCATAATCTTCAACTGGTGGAAAAGAAAACAACCACACTCAGTCTGTTGGGTTAGAGAGAGCTACATCCTAAATTTTCCAATACCAGCAGTATGAAGCACTTATTTACTAGTTTACCTGACTTTCTATCCACCCTCCAAGATGACTGACCATGTTAGGTTTGTACACAAAACTACTTATAATTTACCCATTTATACAGCTGGTCAATTTTTACTGCATGGATTTTTTTTTACCTTCACCCAGAGTACAACAGTAGGAGGTAAGATTTAAACTCAGAACATTAAGTTTTAATGTAACTACCCTAATTACTATGCCACCCGGTGCCCCAGTTTAAAAATAAGCAGTTAGGTAAAGGTTCAGGTGAATGAAAAATTAGATATATATTTTTCCCCAATTCTGATCCTCTACAGCCTGTATCATGTTAAGATGCACTCTGTTGTTCACAAAGCCATAAATCCCAGTAACTGGCTGATCAGAACAAGTTGTCCTGATGTTCAGTGACTGAGCCTATAAATGAGGGCCCATTACATGTCCATTTAACATTACAGGTCAAATATTAAAACAAAATGTTTTCTCTTGTAAATGCATTTGGTAGGTTGAGAAAGGATGTCTGAGGTCCCAGTAATGCTAAGCAGGTGGATTTAGAGCTGCCTTCAATGAGTTCAACCACACCAATGTCTCCAACCAAACAGGGAGAGAACTCGCTGCATTATTCATTGGACCCTTCACTCTTCCTTCCAGACAGAACAACACGTACCTACTACATTTAACCAGTTTTTCCCTTAATAAAAAGAGGTCACTGACATTCAACCCTTCCCTCAGAACAAGCACTTCAATCCCAACTTCCTTTTGTAGCTGTACCTGTAACCACAGCCCTCATTTGTGCACAATGAGCAGTAGAGTACTGCACCCCAGCACCATAGTCTCTGAATCTGGCATACTGGTATCACTGTGGTCCCTATATGTGAACTAGTGGACCTAGGGTCTTTGTATTAAAGATGGATCAGTTGACCCACCTGGTTCCTCCTTGTTGGCTAAGGTGAGCATGGGGGGCAAGACAGGATGTGACTACTTACTTCTACTGGGTGAATCAGCACTATTTTAGGTAAACTGTGATGCGGTCAGGGAGTTCTCCACCAGAGTTGCATACAAAACAAACTGACCTTGGAAACCACAGGAGCAGAGGCTGCAAAAAACAGCCATCTTTATCTGTCTGCGAGGCCACAAATGTGCAAGGAAACACTCACACACACACACACACACACACACACACACACACACACACACACACACACACACACACACACACACTAACCTCTGATGCAGTCCTCCTCAGCCAACCAATGGTGGCCAGCCTGCTGCTCCAGGGGATTTGCAAAGAAGGTTTGTTCAGGAAGGAGGAGGAGGCGTTCAGCTGCACAGCTCCTCCTAACAGATAATATCCCTCACAATCCCACCCATTGCCAACAGGCAGACAAACCACTCCTCCCTTATATACCTTCCATGCAACCTTTCACACAAGGGTGTTTTCCTTACTACCAAACAGCACAAAGAATTGTGCAAATCAAGCTGTACTGATAAACAAAGTCTGTGCTGAAGGGGATTTGTCATTATTAATCATTCGGACACACAGACAAAGCACAGCATCTCAGGCAAAATCTTATTCACGTGATCATGCTTTTTTCGTTGCCTTTTGTTTAAACGGCAGAGTAGGACATGACACTTTAAGGGACTTTAGGTTGAGAAGGGAGCTCAACACCAGTAAGGTGGATTGATGTCACTGCACAGGACTTGTGGACAAAGAAAAGCTGCCCGTCACAGTGACCTACCTGCTTCTTCATCTTCCTCCAACATAGCTTGTCCACCCTGATTTGCAGGCTAGCACCATTAACAGTCATAAATCACAGAACCAATCTTTAACTCAGCCTTAATGTAAATGAATGTACATGACCGAACACAACAAACAGTTCCTTGGGACAATTAAAGCTTATCTGTTTTAAAAGCTATTATGGAACTCAGAAATACAAGTTGCATCCCTCATGTTTGCTTCCCCTCACCCCCCTTTGCAACCCACCCCTGGTATGAATCTCTGCTTGAATACACTGAGTAAAAGCAGAAAGAGAAAGAATCTGCCCCCCCAATTCACCCGTGCTGGGCAGATCTGCCAAGGTCCAGTAGGGTCAAAAGTTTACTGTGGTTTTCATTTCACCTCTTTTCAGCCAATCGGAGTGCAGTGCTGGTACCACTGAACTTTGACCTGCAACCCCCCCCCCCCCACTTTTTCCACTTACGTTTTACTTGACTGTGGGTCAACACCTTCAGGAAACACAGACACATAACTGCAGCTGTTAGAGAACACCACTGAAGCCCAGTTCTCTTTTCATTTTGTATGAATTCCAGATGCTTTAAGGTGTACAGGTTTACACATGCCGTTGCCAATTACAAAACCCCAACATACACATCACCCGCTCCTGCTCACTGGGCCCCACTGTGACATTCGTGTACTGCACTCTTATGGAAATGCAACCAACAGCTGACAAAGCCCCCGCCCCTCATTTTCTGATGCCAGTGCTGTTATCCTGGACAGAGATCCTTCTCCCAGTGGTACCATTATTCCAAGTTTCTCACTCTCTCACACACACACTTTCCCAAAATGGTGGAGGGGGAAAAAAAAAAAAAAAAAAAAAAAAACCAGCAATAAAATGGAATGAAGGACACAGTCCTTTCAATAGTAAGGACAAGTGGAGGAGGATGGATTATTCTTAAGGGACTGTATGTAAATAGGAGTTAACTACAACAATTTCTCCAACTATTAACTCCAAATTGGTCCAATGTGGGGCAAAGCAGAAAGGCAGGAAACTAGAGGAATATGAAGTGACAATGCCATTCCATGCAGTCGTTTTTTTGTTGTTCCAGTCACAGTACCATTCCTCAGACTGCAGAGAACGGTTCTGCTCAGCCAGACACTTCATCTCTTTAAACTGTTTAAAGATAATTTCGTACACTCTGATCTGGAACTGCTATACCAGAACAATTTATGTTCTGGATTTTGTGTCATTGCTTTCCAAGGGAAAAAGGAAGTAATTCTAACCAAAATAAATTTCAAACAAAAGAATTCCAAGAATGCACCTCAATACATCCTTATATTTTTCTTGAGAAGATGCAGATGATCAAGATGGAGATCCAACACAAAGAAGCAGCTGTATGTTGTAGTGCTTAAACGGGTAGTGACAGAAATATCCTGTTTACATATCCCACCTGCTATTTCACTCACAAGCGGTCCAAAATTGAAAGCCCACCACTTCTTAATTTTGGCTCCTATGTGGTAAAATTGCTGAAACCATTCTAGCATTCAAGAAGGGTCTCAAACCCATCTCTCTCCTGATGGCTACATGAATAATTCCTCCACTTGCCATCAACTACATATTTGATGTTTGAATGTCACTTCTATAGGTTCCTATTTGAAGGATGCGAACTAGCACTATGGTGGTGTCAGTCAAGCTTTAATCATCGCTGAAGCTCTTCATTTGCTGTTGATGTACTTGAAATTATTTGTTGCACATAGCTTTACAGAGAAGTGTGACAAATGAATAAATGCAGTCAGGTGATTCAGTGCTAGCATGTAATTTGATTACTGCACACTCATTTCTCTTTTGGGATTTAAACTTGGAACCTTCTAATCAGAAAGTTCCTCATCAATTGCAGTGTAGCCCAGATATCTGGGGGCTCAAGTCACATTCCAATATCTTCCTGCAAGCAATGAAGACACCCCTGTCACACAGATCTAAGTGTGAATGGGACAATAGAAGCATATCGTTCACAAAAAAACCCTGGCAGGGCCCATATGAGCTTCTGTCTCAAGAGTCACATGGTGGCTATTGCACCAGGTGGATTAATAATGCCACCTCCCTGTGGCTAGACCTCATGCCCCCCCATTTCCTCCTCCTCCTGTTGCTGCCACTTGTCCATTTGAGCACAAACACATGAAGCAGTGTATGCAAAAACACACCCTGAAACTCAGGTTACTTCCTCCCAAGTCTGACAATCACCCACATAGCATTTCTGGGAAAGGACTTCTCAGTGTAAAGGGTGTGTGTGAGCAAGTGAGATCAGCCTGTAGGTTCAGGCACATCAGCTTCAGATGTGAAAAGTGGTTCCTGTATCATTTTGCATTAAAGGATATCAATTGACATCTGTGGAGGAAAAGCACAAGGGTCATCTTTAGACAACCAATGTTTCCCTGTAACACAGCTGACTGTTTAGGAGTTTGATAGAGCAACACAGGGCATCTTCAGTGTGAACCTGGCCCATCTGTAACACAGACAAGAAGTTGATGAGAAATATGGAGGAAAGCTGCTGTTGTGCAGTTCGTTTGCTAATGAGATAGAGGATGAGCATGGGGCAGAAAGATAATGCAAGACAAAGGATGATGGCAGAGAGAGAGAGAAAAAAAAAAAATCACCATTATTACCATAAAGAGAAGTTGAGGAACAGCCACTTCAGACATAGAAGACCTGGAACTAAAATGATGAAGAACACACAAAGAACCAGTGAGGGGAGATATATAGGTCGATGAGAAAGAGCTGCACATCAGTCACTTTTTACTGACATCCAGTTAGATCCTACAATCAAAACCCTTTACATCATTTTTAGCCAGCTAAAAATACCATGATACACCATTCACACTCCTAGCAATGAGATGCAGGACAATACTGGTGTCAGTGTAACGGAAATGAAAGGCTTTGACATTTTTAGGCTGTCAGTGACTCAGATACATTTGCAAGATCAGTTGGAAAGTTCATTCTCACACAAACAATGAATATGCATGAAATCGATGTATGAAGTACCTGGTCAAACAGTGAAATCAAATAGAACATTGCAAACAAAGCAAAAATGTCACAAAACAACAAATCTATTTAAAAAAAAAAAAAAAAGGGGAACACCAGCCTAAAGGTGTAAATATTGCTGCTGTCTCTTCCCACCTATTAGGGACACACTATGACTGTCTTCTGGCCAGAAGGTGTAGTTTCCCTGCACCTAGTCTCTTCAGCCTTAGGATTCTCCAGCTGCGACTCAGTGTCCACGACTTGCATTCCCCACATCCCCGACCGCATGCTCGAGTGCAGCTGGCTCATTGGGCCACTCACACAACAAACGACCTTGAAAGCTGGCGTGCGAGGCTGTGTTGTCATGGCAACATCGCTCTGCGCAACCAGTCGCAGCTGGATATTACACAGACACACACACACCAAATTATAACAGGAGCCACCAGGATGATAACATTTCCTTAAAACATCATGCAATAACAAAAACCATCTGCAGCAGTGCAGCCCCTGTCATGTTTTAGGAAAAATTAGTTTCAAGGCAACATGTAATCCAAAATTTTAAAATCCTTCCGTTCCTGGAAGCCAAACCAGTATCACTTGTTTGGTTAGTCTAAAAGTTAACAAACTGACATTATGGAAAACATAACAGCAAGGTGAAAGAAAGGAAGAGGAAGTGATGTCAAGGGCAAACAGACAGGGCCCTTCAGCATGAACTTCCTGTCAACTGTCCATGCAACTTAAATGGGTCCAAAGGTGCACCTGCCTGAACACCCCCTTTACATCCAAGGCCGCAAGTGGTGTAGCAGTGGAAGTCATCGCCTTGCATTCCACGGGCCTGAATTCCAATCCCATTTGTCCTGTTGCATCTTTGATCAATATACTCATCTTAAATTGATTCAGTAAAAATTGCCCTGCTGTATAAATGGCTAAATCAATTTAAGTAAATTATACTTCAAACCAGCCGTTGTAATATTTGAGAAGGTTTCAAACAGGCCTACATGTACAAATAATAACCTGAGGTTATGGGTTTGAAACCAAGGAAGGAAACTGTTGATTTTGGCCTGCAGAGTTATATACCAAAAATTTACATTAAATGTGACTACAATATGCTTACTGACAAGACCTATTCAAAAGCCATGAATCATAGCACAGCAACAGAATTTCCATCTCTCAACACCCACAATGCCCCCGTAGGAAAACCCACCAAGCACCAGTGTGCCCACTAGACCTTACCACCTTGTGTGTTTGTTTTTGAGGGGGAGGTTGCAGAGCTGGAGCAACTCACTCTTCAATGGAGTACAGACAAACTTGCAAATACAAGCACCAATCATCTTGCTGTACCCCAGACAGAATTATTCTCTACACTTACCCCCTCACCCTGTGTTCAACCACACATGGGTGCGAGGCTGTCCTGGGAACCCCCCGTATGCAATTTAACACAAATCACCTTGCACAATTGCTCTGAGCAGTGCAGACAGGTTGCAGTCACACCCCCACTTGAGCTGTGGCAGAGTCCCTTCTTCCCAGAGCACAGTACTGCCCACTCCTTCAAGCATCTGTCTTAGCCAAGAAGCTAACCACACCTTGTTGAACCCCCAGTTGCTTTCTTACTGTTCAGATAGCGGTCATTTTCATTTAATCCACCATGATGCCCTCAGTCTAGCATGTCCTGCTGCTTTCAGTACAGACCTTCTAATAGAAGCTTCACCAAACCAGGTGTTATGCCACATATTAAGGGTTCTTTGAAATGATTAATATTTTGCAAAAAATTCCATCGAGCACTCAAGCAAAACAATTTATGTTCATACTCGTCTTCCCATTCACAATAACTCACAACTGTCTCACACTGCTTATCCTTTTGACCTGACCTTTTTACAACCACAACATGTCAAACATCTCAGCCCTTCCCTCTATCAATCTGTTACTTCAATCATTTACTGTCTGTCATCCATTCAATGCCTGACTGCATCACCAACTTACACAGAACTTCATTTATTTCTATGAGGTACCTTATCTGACAGAAGGGTACAGGAGTTGTGTTTACCTGGGAAAAACTGAGTTACAGGTACATTTACAGGTATATTTAAACTACCATTCTCCACAATGACTGGAAACAAAGGCAGAACATTTGTTCAAACATATACAACACGTAAGCAAAGCTCAGACCAGCTTGTTCCTCTGCTGGGAAGATAAGTGACAGGAGAAAGAAGGCTCACCCAATGTGTTCCAACAGTAGTGGGTACAATAGGTGCCTACTGGAGAAATGCTGCCACAAACACTGGTTCTGAGGATGTTTAAAACACAGTAGGAAGAGGTCTTGGGGAGCATGTCCCTTTGCAACAGGGTGGAACAGACACTTGCAGCTGCTGAAACTGGTGATGGGTCCTTAACTAAACCTACTATAGCCATACATACTGTGCTCAGTTGACCCAGAAGGGCTACTTCAATCTGACCTTTTCACAACCACAACATGTCAAATAACTCAGCCCCTCCCTCCATCAATCTGTTACTTCAATCATTCCTTCACGCAGTCTGTCATCCATTCAATGCCTGACTGCGTCACCAACTTACGTAGCTGTCCATCTGCACAGCAGAATGCAAAGCACACTGTTAATTACTAAATGAGGAGAGAAGGACAGGGAAGTGTCTGCCGGTTGTCATAAATTACCCAATGTATCACTGGATGCCAAAGCAGTGAACCTGCAGCAGAAATTCAATTAGAATTAGGTTCTGTATTTTTGTTTTATTAATTATTCTTTAGTTGACACCCATTTACAGCAGACAGTATTTACAGTATCAGCTCAGGGTAAGCACCTTGGTAAAGTTTAGTACAGCAGAGTGTGCCTGAAACAGCAACCTTTAGACTTCAAGGTAGACAACACCATGCTATGCAAACACTCCTGTCAACTACACCTGAGATAAACTTAAATATTTTAAAAAAGGCAAAAAATAAAGCCCCCAAATTCCTAAGCTACACCAACTACAACTTCAAACTAGCAAAACTGCTCAGGAGAAACTTTGGGATGGAGCCTTAGCAATGCATAAGCACTTTGCAGACAAAGTCTGGCAATAAAGGCCCTGTTTTTCATTCCAGCAACAGTTTAAACAGACTCATCCATGACACCTCAGTCAGCTGTCCTCCATTTCACAAAAACCAAGGGTTGTTACACATCACTAGTTTAAACTCATGGGTTTCAAAGTGGAACCAGGTGAGCATTACATTCCAAACCTGCACAATAACAGGACCAGATTAGGATTACATTTACTGGCAGCATGTACAGTGCCACTGCAGATGCCATTTGCCCTGGGGATTATGCATAAGGTATGATGAACAAGTGATGAAGGTCCCACCAACACTCATGCCTCCACAAATACTAGCCAAGATTCAGCTCTTAATACTCAGGCATGCTGTGGATTGCCTTTCTAATAGCACCTCTGGCATTTCTGTGCAATCTGATGTTCCTGTTTGGCCCAAACAAACAGTTGTGCCCTATTTCCACTGGACACAGCATCCTTTTACAATCCAGTGTGACATTACTCCAAAAACAAAGCATCCTAAATGTAGAATTAAATGAATTTCAGGACTGTACAATGGTGCAGCAAGTAACGTTACTGCCTCGCAGCAACCAGGATGTTCGAATCTGGCTCAGCCTCCGGAGTTTGCATGTCTGCACAAGTTTCCTAAAGGTGCTCTGGTTTCCTCTCATAGTCCAAAGACTTGCGCTTCAGGTTAGTTTGTCACTGTAAAATGCCCATAGTATGCACGTGTGGCCATCGTGTGATGGACTCACATCCTATCTAAGGTGTAATAGGCTTATGCCCAGGGATTCCAGGAAAGACTCCAGGTAATAGATGGTCAGAAAAATACCTATATTTAGAATAAAATTTGAACTAACATTTTCTACAAAGAGCATAGTAAAAAACAGCCCTTCAGCCAATGACAGTGAGAACACAAATACATAGATCACAGCCCTCTGTCAGTCAGATCTCAGGTGTGTAAAACACTGTTCAACACACTTTGTTTGTGAGCATTTTACTTAATTTCATAATATCACGTGTTCTCATTGTTCTGCCAAATATGCAACTACAGGATTTTATAGTTATACAATACCCCTAAAATGTCACAGAACCCACAGGTCTGCATTCCAGGATGAGATTCCACTATTTGCAAGCATACTGTTCATTTGTAAACCTAAGTTGAGCACGAAGGTGGCACCACCCAGACTGTCTGGAGAAACCAGCGCTTCACGTACAGGACACTGCACCTGGGGTCTCATGGGGTCACCTGCTCCCGCCATAACTACTGTAGGAAACTAGCTTCATAACCAATAGTTTAAAAAAATCCCACACAATTAAAAAATTGTATTCTGAAAACACACAAGTAGACCCAAGTTAAAGTTTGCAAACTTGATTAATGGACTGTCCCCTCCTCTCTCTGAAGAGAACCCTGATGATCCCTCTACCCTCTGTATTAAAAAAAAAAAAAAAAAAAAAGCCCTGATCGCCTTTCTCTGTTTGGAAGACCCTGACCGGCACTCGCCGGGGTGTAAGGAAAATCTAAATGTATATTTAAAGGCGCTCGGGCCCAGACTAGCCAACTCATACTGCAGTCTATTTCCCAGATTCAACATGTTCTCTCACAGACAACTTTGTAAAGAGACATAAAACGTTCACGAACATACAGAGCTTGCTTCTCAGAACCGACCGAAGCCGACGACGTGGGAAATCTTTTTTTATAGTTTTTCATCAAAAAGAAACTTTGCGAAATCTTGAGAAATGCCGAGCCGAAGCCCCTTCATTCTGCATGCTGTAATATGAATGTGTGTAACAAAGACGGAGTGGAAGCCGAGTTCAGAACCCCGGTGTAAACCGTCCGAAGGTGAGCAGTGCTCCCACGGGCAAACCGAGCCGCAAGCGCTTACCATTCAGCTTTTGTGGACTCGAGACTCGGTGCCCGTGGGAGACGCGCCACAAAGATACCGAAAACAGACAAATACTATCCCTTTTCTCCACACCACACCACAGGCACCCAAACCGTGCGCCAGAGCCGAAGGTCGGGTCCAGACATGCGAGGAGACCCACTCAAACATACCAGTTTCGGTGTGTTCCTGGCGACGCTGCTCTTCTCTCCCTGCTGTTAACTCTCCGCCATCTTCAGCACTCCTGTTTGTTTAAATGGGAAACACTCCTAACGTTCGACAAGCCAGTCAATATTACAACTCCGTGGCTTGTGGGTAATGCAGTCCTTCACCGCATCTGCAGGCGTCCAGCTAAATGATGTGCTCCCTAGAAATTAACTACAAGTACATACATGCTACACGGCGTAAAACAGCTCAACTACAGACGGCTAAAAGTAACAATATAATAGCAAAAATTTCTTTTTAGGTAACCTCAGAAGCACTGCAGAGAAAACCATGAACTTATGTTCCATAAGCCTGCCCGTGCAAAGATAACCCTTTTCGGGAACAAGTGGGAGACGCACTGCAGAGTCGCGCAGCGTCGACTGGGAGACTACGCGAGTGTGAAGTTTAAAACAGTCAACGCGTGCAGCACTTAGGTCACTGCGAACGTGTCGCGTGCTTATTAATTATTCATGAAGAATTTGGTTGGTAGTCAAGGACCTGATAGGCTGTATTTCCTATACGCGCGCGCTCACTTCCTGTTGTTAAAGTGCCGAAGGTGCATGTGTGACATTGTTGCGTCGCGAAATTACAAGTTAATTTTTTTTCCTGAACTAAAATCAAGAGCAAAATACAAACATGTAACATATTTCAAGTACGATGTTTATATAGCAAAGCATTACAGTACAGTGGTGGTACAGTATAAATTAGTATGATCATGTAATTTGTTCTTCATATTGCAATTAGCATCTCTGCATATAATATTATAGGAATGAATCAATAGAAATGACTAGATTTGACTGCAAAATATGAAGTAACACAAAAAGATGATGATGATATATGTTTGTCCATCCACACCAAAAAATTGACATCACACACCCTCCAGTCAAAGGAGGGCGGTAACTTGCAGATATACACAAGAAGGCGCTGGGTGGACGGTCCATGCAGACTGAGACTTTGGACAAAGGGGATGCTGCTAGAGTCTCCAAACATTGCAGAGAAAACCCCCAGGTAGCACCAAGCTGGTCTCTATGGTGATCCAGGGCAAGGGAGGTGGAGGACAGAGACACACAGGGTAATTAGGGCCTCATTCATCACCTACACCCCTCAGACTGCAAAGCGAGGCCTTTAAAAATTTGGCGCCAATGGCAATCATGTTAATTAGTGCTGTTTTAGAAAGAGGACTGCTTCTATTGGACCTAAACAGTAATATAGACTGTCACTTTGCAGTTTCCCAGTTCACACTCATTTCAAGAAACCATCGACAGGAGCAAGAAGGAATGGTGGAGCTCAGTAGGTCACATCATCTTGCAATCAGAAGCACTCAGTTACTCCCCCATCTTGCTGCGGAAGACAAAGAGGCATATAGGTAGACAAGCAAACAGAGAAATATAGATGTACAGACAAAGAAATGGACAGACAGAGAAACAGAGAGAAAGGTGAACAGACAGAAAGGCTGACAGACTGAGAAGCAGACAGAAAGACACACAGAGAGATAGACACACAGGCAGAGACAGAGACAGACTGACAGGTGGGTGGTTGGACAAAAAAGCGGACACAGAGACAAGAAATAGACAAACTAATAGATGGACAAACATAGAGATACAGAGGCAGAGACAAAACAGACACAGACAGACAGCTTGATAGGTAGACGGACAGACTGATAGAGGGGCAGACAAGGAAACAGACAGAGAGGTTGAGTGCACAGACAAGCAGACACAGACAGGTTGATAAGTGGACAAATGCGGACAAACAAGCAGACAGCAAGATATAAGAAATAGAAATGCTAACAGATGAACAGACAAGCACAGACATACAAGCTGATAAATAGAGACAAACTAAGAAAGACAGACAGGTGAACAGCCGGAAAGACAAACACGTTGCCAAGTAGACAGGCAAACAGAAAGAGACAGACAGGGACGATGGATGACATGAACAAGACAGACGACTGTGCTCAGAGCTGTCTTGCTGCTGTTCACCATGCTTAGTGTGCTGCTTAACATTCAAAGCAGGTAGGAGGCCCCTGAGGAGTGGAAAACTACTGTAGGGGGGCGTGGAGTGGTGCGTCTCTCTCTGCCGACTCACAGGAGTGGCACACAGAGCAAGAGATGGTGTGGACACATTCCCGCTTTTAGTGACTCTCCAAGAAACTGCTTTATTTACAACACTTTACAGTGTGACACTCCTGGGGACTCAACCCAGCAACCTTCAGGTCATTTCCAATTCTGTGAATCCTTGCATGCCTCCCCCACTGGAGACAGGGTTAGTCCTGTCCTCACGCTGGTGCTGCACTCACACACTAATGGGGATTCTTGACACAACATGCAAACACACAGTGCTGTGTAAAATACACCTTCTAGAGTGTGTGAGAACCAAATCTGAGAATATTTCACACCTCTCGTGTGTGTGTATAAGAGAGAAAAAGATTGAGTCAGTAGCTGTCCTATTAGGAGAACTAAGTGGATGGCAGCAGTTGACATTCTGCAGTGGATGGACAGGTGATCCAATGAGGTGGGAAAGGGGAGGGTAACAACAAACAAACCAGTAGCTGCACAACGTAACATTTCTGTCCTCAAGTTTGGGGATTCAACTGGAACATATGACTATCTGTTTGGTGGGCCAATGGAAACCCCTGGTAAACACTACACCCCTTAGTGTCCAGTCACTGCGCTAGATCTCCTGGGAGTCAAATACCTCATGCTGGTAGGGCTCTGTCCCCACATGGAGAATCAGACAGACAGGGAACAGTGTTCAGTCACACAGTCTGAGGTGAAGATGAGCTGTTTCTCTGGTGATGCTCATGTACAGGGGTCCAAGGCAGCTCTCCGGTGTCCCAAAACCCACAAGTCATCACAGAGGAGACTGATGGTAAGTCCAGACCACTTGAGGGTCACAAAAATGTGTGGTGGGCACAGTGCAACAGATTGCCCACTAGAGGGGCATTACGTCCCACACGTCGAGAAACTGAAGCATGACTGAATGGGGGTCTCATCTTGTGCGGGCAGAATTCCAATGTGAATCATAATCCCACAGAGTACATGTCCCTGTATTTGCATCACATAACAGTTTAGCCAGCACTTCTGTCCCAAAATGCTTACACGGGACAACCCCGGGGGCGGTGGGGGGGGGGTATTCTCAGGGTCCAGCAGCAGGCCTGAAGGGGGCGCTAAAGTTCCTCTGTGAAGAGCCTGTTCTTGGAAAATCAGACTTAATATCATAAAGCACATAACCCAGAATAATAATAGCAATAATAAAAATCCCTGCTTGGCTGAAGACGTCACCTGCAGGGGATCTCGGTTTACAATCCACGGTTCTAAAGCCACTGGACAACACACACGGGTGAGGACAGGTAGAAACACAGGACCGCGGCCTCGAAACTGTGTTTAGTGTCACAGATGCCCTGAAGCGACTATTATTGGGCACAGAGTTGCAAATGAGCCCCGTTAAACAAGATAGCGCCCCCTTTGTATGAGCCTCATTTATATGGAAATGAACCAGAATCCTCACGCTGTCTGACTAAGATTTATTCCTAGCGCGTGGCCTTCCTTGGAATACCGTGTCCGTCGTTTATTATTATTACTGTTATTAGTAGAATTGTTGTGTTTGTTGACTGGGTGAGACACAAAGCGCGTCCCCGTCTCTGAACGCATGCACAGTGATCGCTTCGCAGCGTGAGCTATTAGCTTCCAGAACCTGCTCTGTGCGAGACTGCGCGCTCCCGGAACCCTACAGAGGCGGATGGACGTGTGTGTGTGTGTGTGTGTGTGTGTGTGTGTGTGTGTGTGTGTGTGTGTGTGTGTGTGTGTGTGTGTGTGTGNTGTGTGTGTGTGTGTGTGCGTGTATGTGTGTGTGTGTGTGTGTGTGTGTGTGTGTGTGTGTGTGTGTGTGTGTGTGTGTGTGTGTTGGTTGGGGGTGGGTGAGACAGCAGTGAGCCGGTGTTCTCTGGCTGTAGAGGGCTAAGGGCTCCTTCTGGTGGACGGTGTCCAACGCGTTTTTGTGTTGCCTCTATAACAACAATAATAATTTGTGCAGAAAAACTATTGGCTAGTGTCTTATTTCCTTGCTTTTGTACTGTACATTTTGTCTGTATTGTATTTTTACTATATTTTCCTCATAGTGCTGAATGCCTGCTTACATATTCCGGCAACTGATAGTGCACTGCTTGGCATCGTTACCGTGCACTCTGAAGGTCCTGGGTTTAAATCCCTCCTACTTCTAACAGTGCCCTTGATCAAGGTACTTAGCCTGCGTTGATGAAGTAAAAATTACCCTCCTGTATAAATGGGTAAATCAGTGTAAAATTGATAATCTATGACTGTAGGTAACCTTGAACAAAGAGCATAGATAGACGAATAAATGCAGACACAACCTGCTCCACAGGAAACTGATCTTAGCAGAAGTTTTTGCACAAAACACACATTGTTTGTATTTACTTTACTCATTCTGTGCATGCAATAGGTGTATGCAAACGACTACACTTTCAAGAGTTATTTTGGGGACACCTGATAATTTCACTTCTCCATCTATATATGTGGTATTTTGCTGCAAAACAGTTAATGCTCTCCAGCTCCCACTCCTGGCTGGGGTAGGCAACCTCACCTTGGACCTCTCCTCTTGCTCCTAAGACCATGGTCTCATGGGAATTGTGTGTGAGTGACACCACACTTAAAGGAGCCACTTTATGGTATAATTACAATCCAACTCCTTAATACACTTTAATTCTGTTACCACAAATCATGATGATGGGTAATGACCCACAAGTCACAAATACTGCAGCTACACTCGGCTTTCTAAGTATAGCAATAACATTCCGAGTAGCTAAGTAACTACAAATATTCTACCAAGAAGCAGCATGCCTTCTGCATTACTAAGCAACTGCAAACATTTAAATACTGCTTAATGTTTAATGCTTATATATAAGATGAATATAGATGACAGCACAAACAAAAGTAAAATAAAAGATCCTTCTGCTGCCTCTACCACTTCAGTTTGTTTAGAACTCACGGATACTGAACTACCACTATTAGTATAAAGGGTCTGAGTGCTTGTGACCCCTGAGTAAGCATCCCACTGTGGCATTTGGCCCTCAGCGTGCTTTACTCCTTTACAAACAACACAACACCGAGCTGACATCCAGAGTGGTTATTAATCTTCGATCCAGTGTGAGATAATCTGCTCTTTCAGTGACTTTCTCATTTATACAGCAGGGTAAATTTTACTGTCAATCCAGGGTAAGTACCTTCATCAAGGGCACTACAGCAGAAGGCAGGGTTTGAAGCCATGCTCTTCTAATTGGAAAACAGCCATAACCATTCAATAACCTGCTGCTCAATACACAAGAACAATCTTTAGAACAGTTAACATTACTAAGATGTTACATACCCTCATTTAACACAATTCACCCATCTATACAGCAGAGCAATTTAGAGTCACTAGATTACCTGAAACACTTGTCTTTGGACTATGGGACTAGACCAGAGCACATGGAGGAAATCTATGACAACAGGCAAATTTGAACACAGTGGTGTGAGGCTCCAGTGTTAGTTGCTGTGCTGTTGTACCCTTGTCTGTTTATCCAGTTAATAGGATGGTAGGTTACCTCACCTGATATTTTCACTTGCAGAAATGTATTGCATAAACTTACAGGAGTGGAGCCCAGATTTGGAGCGAAACACCCACCACTTCAGTGCAAGAAAACCTCAGCTTGCAATTCTGCTGTGTTCCTCTAAAGGTCAGTGTTACTCCAGTTTTAATGCAAAAGACCCCCCCCCCCCCCCC